>PVJI01005382.1:0-97030 GCA_004026765.1 Micronycteris hirsuta | reverse complement strand
TGCTTCTTTAGTGCCATAAGAGAACAGCACGGTGGAAGATGTTGGATGTGAGTTAAATAAGAACCAACCATGATTGGCAGGTACATGCTAGCACTGACTGCTGTAGGCTGTACAGGTGGGTACTACTGTCCTGATTTCAAGGACCAAAGAACCCAGACTTGGAGCAAGTCATTTGCCCAAAGCCCCATTGTTAGAGAAGACACAAGGTTAGTAATGCAGGGAGACAGGCATGGTTAAGACTGGCCTAAAAGAGGACCCATGTCTGAGGCACACACAGATGTATAGGAAGGACTGGGTCAGTCCTCAGGAAGTTTGATGTGAAGGCTGGTTTAGACTTGGAGCCAGTGCAGACTATGACAACTGAAAAGATTAAGAAAAGTAACTTGGGGTGACATATAACAGTGGCTCTCAAGCTTGGCTGCCCTTAGAATCACCGGGGAAAATTAAAATTCCTAATGCGCAGGCTTTACCTGCAATTCTATCAGAAATTCTGGGGTGGGGCCCAGAATTGCAACATGTAGCCAAAGTTGCCAACCACTGGTCATAGGATGGCCTATTCAAACACACTTAATCCCAACAGCTCCCGGAGGTAAATTCTATTACTATTCCCACTGTACAGATGAGAAAAGGGACTCAGACGGGCAGAATGCTAAGTACCTGTAAGAGGTTGTTACTTTTCCCTTCCTAAACCTGGGCATTCCTGACTCCAGCGCCCACAGTGTTAAATATATTTACTTTTCTATTCAAAGCAGGGCTTGTCCTTTATTTTTCCCTTGAGCAGGTAAGCTAACACCTTTTAGGTGCTCAAAATGTTTATTCCAAACAAAACAAAACAAAACCAAAAGGGAGGAGGGAAGTAGCTACATTTAATTTTCCAATTCCCTGGGTCCACCTTGCCTTAACAAGCCTGGTTAAAACTTCCCACACAGCAAAGTTCACCTTCTCCCAATTGAAAAAAAGTTTGAAATTCCAACTGCTTACTCCTAGGCCAGTGGAGATGGGGATAAAAGGGATAGGGCAATCCTGCCCCTGGGGAGCTGTCAAGTTAGAACCTAAGACTACGAAGTGTAAACAAACAATAAACCTCTGAAGGCTGTTGTGAGGGTTAAATGGGTAATTGTGGGAAGGCGCACGGTACTGGGCCTACCATGAGGAAGTGCTACCCAGAGGGTAGTTGCAACTGCAATGAATGATGGCATATACAACTCAAAAAGTGTTCCGGGCCCAACTAATTCCTAACGGTCTTAACTTATCCCTTTGCTGGTTTCCTTGAGTGCCCGCCATCCCCCAGCAACCCAACTAGCGGCTGAGGCTCCTCTCGGGCAGAGATGGGTCGCATGAAGCCCGTCATCTAGGGGGTCTGGAACGTGTCAATGCTTCCAGAAAGACAAGACAAAGAAGTACGAAGGGCTACAGGTGCTAGGAGAAGGAGGGGAGGAGTTAATTCCGGCAGAACCTGGAAGCCTAGCTCCTCCCCGCGGCACCGTCCGGTCCGGCTGTGGAACCCGGGAAAAGTCTCTCGGCCCTTTTCACTCTCGCTCTGGAAGGCTTTCGGAGAGGCTGTGTCTCCTCCTGCGGTGAAATCTCGCCCTTGCCCAGTGTGCTGGAGCCACCGCGCTCAGTGCCCGGGCACGCGGCGCGCCCCACCCCTGGTACCTTACCTTCATCGAGCCCACGCGCTCGCCGTTACCCCGACAACGCCGGCCGGGGGTGGGGGAGGGGGGGCGGACACCGCTGCCGTCAAGCACTGCCGCCGCAAAGCCGGGCGAATGCGCAGCCGCTGAGCCCAGGGGCACGCCGGCCGGGTGTTCGCGAAGCACGCCTGCGCACAGCCTGAAAAGGGGAGGGGCTTCCACTGAGCGTGCAGGTCGTCCTTCGTGGAGTGTGAGGCGGGGGCAGCTCGTCCCGTTTTCTAAGCGCTGCAAGTTATGCGGAGAGCCTGCCGCACGGCTGCTATTCTTGTTTAATTCTCAAGACAGTCTCGCGTGACCCATTTTATAGATGCGATCCAAAGTTACTTGTTCAATGACACATGGCTAGGAGGTAGTGGAGCCACGACTTGAGTCCGGGTCTAAAGACTTGGGAGTCCTCGTCCATGGAGAGATGGGATGCTTGAGGCTACCGGACTTTGTTACACGACCCCGGCCCTAACGCCGAACTCAGCTTACTCAATGCATATGTATAAGCTGCAGCATTCAGGCTGGAAGGAAGTGCCCTCTCATAGACAGCTGACTAAAAGGCACTGTGCACTGGCTGCCCTGTGCAGTGTTAAGGGCGACAGATCGGGAGCCAGACCTGCATTTTCACTTCCTCCCTCACTGCCATGAGTGACCAAACCATTCTGAGCCTCAGTTCCCTCATCTGAAAAATGGGTCCTCAGGATTGTATGGGATAAGCGAAACAAAACTGAATTGGGAAGTGTAAAAGTTTCTTCTGACCTGGTTATTTTTAAAGGAGGCCTGGCAGGGAGTCCCATATGATCTTCTCAAATATGAAGCCCAGGGTCTCCAGCACACACACCACACATGCTGGGCAGTTGGGGAAGGTGGGTGACAGGGTGGGGCTAAGTATGACTTTTTTTTTTTTTTAAGATTTTATGTATTTATTTAGAGAGAGGAAGGGAGGGAGAAAGAGAGGAGAGACGCATCCATTGTTTGCCTCTCACACATGCCCCAACCAGGGCCTGGCAGCAACTCAGGCATGTGCCCTGATCGGGAAGTCAAATTGGGACCTTTTTGCTTTGCAGGATTATGCTCAACCACCTGAGCGGCACCTTCAGGGCTAAGGGTGACTGTCTTTGAAATTTGGACCTTTCCTAAATTTCTCATCTCCAGACCATGGAACACCCTGTTGCCTCTGCCCAGAACATCCTTCCCAACTCTGCAGCAGTAATTCCTGGTCACCCTTTCAGTCTCATTTCAGATATCTCTTCCTCCAGGACACTTCCTCTTGCCTCCACAGGCTGGCTCCGTGACTTTTCTGTGTTTCCTGCTTCCTGGTCCTCCTTAACTGGACTGTGAGCTCTTGGTGGAAAGAGCTTAAGACACCATGGACCTTAACTGCTCAGCTAAGGAGTTCAGACTTTAGAGAGACCAAAATCAGAATAGCTTCCTGTTGGAGTGTTGCAAAAAAGAACTTCAGCAAGATTCAGAGAAGAGTTGGTATCGAGACGGTTTGGGCAGGGAAGAAGGAGCTGCGGGAAGGCTGTAATGTTGCACCAGAATATGCCAATTTAGGAAATACTGTTTTTATAAATAGAGGGCTTTAAAATGAAAGGCAACTCATAGGTTGTCCACTGCAACTTCCTTACTTAACTGATAAGAAAAAAGGTTCAGAGGCACGTGAATTGCCAGAGGTAGCTGAGCAAGTCAGAGGGTGGCTGAGTCAGAGACAGCCCCTGAAGCTCAGCACGGTGCTTCATACTCAGGGGCTTGGGGTTTCAGATGCACCGGCGAGGGGGATCTCAGTAGTGTCGTCTGGAGCCCTGTCCCCACAGAAGGTCTAGAATAGGTTACTGAATAAGATATTTTTTCCCCAAGATTTTTTCTCAATGTGTATTTTAAACCTTTTGTTGTGGACTTTTTCAAACATGCACATAGTAGAAAGAATTATCTAATAAGTCGTTTCTGCCACACTCTTCAGCCTTTGGTGTCTTGTTTCTTTTACACGCTCCATACACACACCTTTATCCCTCTGCTGGAGTATTTTTAAGTGATCTCAGACACTATATAGTTTCACTCAGACTATTTCAGTATGTATCTCTAAATTTTATTACACACATATATGTACGTACTTCATTTTGCCATGTTTAATGCGCTTCCATGTATAATGTGCAGCCACATTTTTGGCCCAAACTTTCAGGAAAAATTTCTTTCATTTTAATTTTTTAATTCAATGGTTTTATTTATTTATATTTAGAAACAAAACCAATTATAATATTCCAGGGTACTGTTTTGCATACAGATATTGTCATTGCTTTCTAGAGTTACTTTTAATGCATAAGCATACATAAAAGAACTAAAAATATTTATAGATATGGAATTAGTACTACCCGTGTATAATGCACACCCTTATTTTTCCCCTCAAAACTTTGAGCAAAAAAGTGCACATTATACACGGCAAAATATGATACATATAAAAAGAGAATGTATGTATATGTATAATTTTTATTATCCCAAAAGTTCTATAGAATCACTGTAACATTGAATTAGTGAATACTGAACCATTGCCCCTGGGGGAAATATGGGGTTAAGTTCCTATTAGTCTCTGGCCACAATATTTTTATCAACCAATCAATACATAACCTTATTTTGTGTGTGTTTCTGTTTAAAGAAACTTTGTTTAATATCTATTGTTGATTAAATAACACTGAACTCATGACCAATAGCGCTACAACACACGCCTAAAGGAAGCTCATCTAACACACGTATTTTCTCTGTAAGACACATCACAGCCTTCTGACTTAGGAACACTGGACAGCACTTCAGCACTCCGCTGGGGGTCCATTTTAAACAGCAAAATCACCAGAAAGCACAAAAATGTGAGAAATGAGGCACTAAAGAGACTGATAAAAAGCATACTTGTTTATGGTATGAGAGCTGAAACAAGAATACAGAGTATCGCCTGTTTACTTCACCTAAGAACGTGCATATTGGGAGACACACATTTTACTCTGCCCGTGCCTATGCTTGTCTGTGAATGACCAGGCACTGTGAGTATTGTTTGTGGCTTTGCAAATAAAATTTAGCTAGTAGGTAATTTGCAAATGCAGAATGCACCAATAATGAGGATCGACTGTATATATATATATCCCCATATCTTTAGTACACCTAACAAAATGAGCAAGAATATCATTTATATGTGAAACGTTACACAGAATCTCCATGACCACCGTAAGGACAATTTATTGGGCATTAATGTGTGCTGGCCACATTTCACGCTATCTTATTAATTCTACCACAGCCCTGTGAGACAGGTGTTCTCACCTCTATTTCCCAGTTGGGGTTCCCTCCTCACCCAAGTTCTCAGAGGTAGGAAGCAGTGGAGGCCAGATGAGGACTCAGAGCCAGGGACTATGGGGCTTGCGTTTATTTTAATCCATCATGCAGGATATGGGAGGGCAATGCATTGACAAACAGCTTTAAATATGGAAACACAAAATTGAGGCAAATACAAAATTGTGGTAGGTCAGGGGAGGCTTCCTGGAAGAGGTGGCCTTTGAGCTGAGCCTGAAAGGAGAGTTTGTATCGGGGGAGTGGAGAGGCAGAGGGGAGGTGGGTCTGGGACACAGGGCCGGTCCACGTGCCAGGCAGGTGTGGACTTTGAGGTTCCGGAGCAGGGAGGGGCTGGGCCGAGCTGGGCCTGGCCCCGCAGGAGGTGGAAGCTGACGATAAGGTCCGATAGGCAGGGCGGTGCACGGTTGTGCGTTCGCTGGAATTCCAGGCTTGGCCTTTGGACTTCACCCTGTAGACAGTGGGGAGCCAGTGGCGTTTCTGGGCAGGGCAGGGAGGCCCCGGCTGTCACCCCCTTGTTTTTTTTTCCCCCCAGACGGGGCCGAACCCTGCAATATTTCGGCAAGTCCACTAGATGGAGATATTTTAGCAAATTTAAACTACCAGGCCTCTGCGGAGACTGCTTTCCGGGGAGGAAAGCAAACCAGGGACCTCCCAAAGCCTCTGCGCCTAGTTACTCGTTTACTCAAAGCATCCGCAGCATAAAATGCAGGGGCTGTGAAACCAAAATCAAATTAGGGACGTAGTTCAGCTTTACCCTGCCGATGAGCCTCAGATAATTTCACAGCTTTGAAGGAGAAAGGATTCAGGGTGAGCAGGAAGGGCAGACGGTTTTAACAAGTGCCCTGCACACCTCATCTAGCATTTCAACCTCACTACTGCCCTTCGAAGTAGGTGCTGTTTCCCCATCTTACAGGCGAGGAAACTGAGAGGCAGAGGGGTACATTTGCCGAGCTGATGCCAGGCTAAGCAGGTGAAAGTTGATACCAGGCGGTGAGAGGAGGGCTGGGCAAGTCCCCAAGGCATCGCTTTGCTGGGCCCAGGGTCCCTTTTGCAAAGGGTTGGGCGTTGACTTCACGTCCTACTTTGGTTGCTAGGAAACCTGTAGCAGGGATGATGAGAGCTACTGTCCTCCTACCATTTGCCAACTTCAGGTGCGTTTTAGAAATAGTCTCACTTAATTCTCTCCTAACCTAGTGAGTCAGGGAGTATCACACACCTATTTTACAGGTTAAAAAAAAAAAAAGCCACAACAGAAAGGTGAAATGACTCACCCAAGGTCATACAGGAAGTAAGCACCAGAGGGGTCTGCATCTCAGGTATACCTACTTCTGCTCTATGATGAACAATAAAACACGTTTGGCTTCTGGGTAAATTTCCTAGAGAAATTTGTGCATAGATGCCTGAAGAGACACATACAAAGAATTGTTTAAATCAAAGGATGGTGGTTTGTCATTAAAAAAGGAAAGGAAGAAAGAAAGAGAGAGAGAGAGAAAGAGACCTAAATGACTGTCCCTAGAGGAATGAACATATAAAATGTGTTACAAAAGTCCATAGGGTGGAATACTATGCAGCTTAAACTGAAAGAAATAAACTAGCTCTTATGTATAGATTTTAAAAAAGTGTGGGTGATAAAGGCAAGATGCAGAGCAATTTGAATCCTTTGTACTCTTTATATAAATTAAAATACACGCAAAACAATATAAAATAATGTACATATAGGTAAGTCAAACTAAAACTAACAGGAAGGCTAAGCACCAAATTCATTAGTTATCCATGGGACTTGGATAGTAGATAAGGGGACTTTAGCTTTATGTTTTATTTCTTAAAAAAAAAAAAAACATCTAGGAGCAAATATGAGAGTGGTGATACAGATGATTGTTCAACTACTTGTTGTATGTCTTTATCTGTTTTAATTTTTGCACAAGATGCTTTGGGCAAACGAATGCAAAGACAGAAAGCTACAAAAACCTAACTAATTTTCCGATTTGAAGCGGGGGTTGCCAGTGCTCTGGGGTGGCTGAGAACGTATCGGTGGGGAACGCAGGCCTAGACTCTGCTTCATGGGAATGTGGCTGGTGGGATCCAACTCCTGGACCCCACAAAAGCCAAAGGTCCCACCACCTGTGACTGCCCTCCCCTCCAGGGAGAAGCAAGTGCCTGGTGAGGCCATGGGAACCCCACAAGGAGGACAGAGAGGACCAGGAGGAGGTGCAGCGGCTCTGGGAAGATAGGCCTCCCCTGTGGGAACGAGATGACTGGACGTGGCCACACCCTCCGGCTTCTCTTCCTCCCTCCCGTTCCTTCATCATTTTCTCTGAACTCATGGTCACATAAGAACATTTAATGTGTTTCCTTGAGAGGCCACACCCAGTTCAGCACAAGGTGCTCCAACCGGAAACTAAGGGCAGTTCTCATTTTGCTCATCTCCCCTGGCAGAGGTGACTAGCATGGAAAGTCACAAGTGCTGACGTTCTTTGCAAACTATCAATCATCACATAGAAATACAGAGAAATAAAGTCTTACTGCTTTTTTCTCTTTTTTCCTTTATATCTGTCATATTAGACAAAATAATATGGGATATATAGAGAGCCCAGCACTTTCCTTTTATAGGCTCATTTCCTCACTCATTTATTGCACGTAACAGCTCTATTAGTAAATAGATTTATTCTCCCCAACTTTAAGAGGAAAGTGAGTCACAGAAGTAATTTATCCACGTTTACCCAGCTAAGAAGTGACAGAAGCAGGATTTAAACCGAGACCTGCCTGACAGAAGACCGTCTGTGCTGCATCAATGTAGTATGTTTTATGATCTCACATCTTATCCTAAAAAGGAGGGACAGAGAACCTTTTGTGTTTTGTTTCTTTCTCTCATAAAAATCTTATTTGTTTCAAGTTGTTTTTGTCTTTTGCACGCCCCTCACAGGTGCCCCCCCGGCCACTGAGCTCAGGACCATACTTTCCTGGGTGGTTGAGGAACTCTTTGGTTTGCTCACTAAAGAGAGGGGAGAAGAAGCCAACATGGCCCCAACCTGGCTTTCCTGCTTGCCTGGGTACGTCCACCTCCGATGTCAAAAGGTCTGAATTCCAGGCAAACCAGGAATAATGCCCCAGTCATCAAATTTGAAACCAAAATTCAGCAAAGACGTGTATTTGCTGCCAGAAAGCAAATAGTTTTTTCTTTTCTTTCTCATTTTTTTTGCCCAAACAAAACATCCTCTTATGAAATATGTCCAATTTGCAATATTTACTTTCCCTTTATTTAATAACAGGAAAGGGTTTGCTGGACTTTTGTTGATTTTTGCATTTCTTATTAAAATTCTTAAGGGGGTTTTGGGGGAACTTAATCAGCAAAAAAGGAGGAGGAAAAAAATCTCATCTGCATTCCACAGGCCTTATTAATGGAGGAAACTTGCTGTTTGCTTAAGAGCATTTTCTGATGGGAGAGGCAATCATCACGTGTTCCAGAGCCTTCCTCTGACTCTTTTATTTATTTATTTTTTTGACTGTGCTTCCTTCTCAGCTGTCCCCAGAGCTCTAAATTCGTTGTTGCAAGCTTTCTACCCAAGAAGGTTGAGCTGGGCTTATGCCACACTGCCAGGCTGGGAGGAAGCTAACATTTATGGAACATCCCAGGACAGGTCTCTGCACCCATGACCTCACTTCACCTCAAGTTAGTCCTCCTGGCAGCTCTCATGTGGCCAACGAGGACAAGAAGGCTTAGAAGGACAAGGTCCCTTGTTCAAGCTCCCTTTTCTTGTAGCTTATATTCCTTGGAATTAAAAGGAAAGGATTTCTAGTATTCATGAAGTCCTATATTACAGCCATTCTCTGAGACAATCTCCAATAGTTACGACTGAGAAAGGTAAAGTGACTTGCTGAAGGTCACACAGCTGGAGGGTTGAGGAATTGGGATCTGAGCTCCGCCTCTCACATCTGTATTCAGGTCGTGTCTCCCCACCACCTCTCTGGGGCCAAGGGTGGCATAATGCTTCTTGTAATGAAATATACCTCTTCCTCCAGTTTCAAACCTCTGTCCCTAAGAGGTCTTGGTCTTCCCTTCCTTGGCTCCAGGACTAGACTGCAAATAACTTCAAGGACTTTGTTTTGTATTTTCATGCTACCAGAAATGTTTTTATTCCTTATATAATTATTATTACAATGTTTATTTCTAGAATAGTGCCTTGTACAGAGTAAGTCTTAATAAACAGCATCACAGATAGTCATGTCCCAATGCTCTCCTTCTACAAAGAAGGGAACCGAGGTCTAGAAAGAATAAGAAATTTGCCCAAGGCACCAGAAGGCCAGAGAGAGTCGGGATCTCCAATTCTCTCTGCATGGTGCTTCCCCATGAGCAATTCTATGACAGTGACCTTGTTGTTCATCCAGTCCCTACTACATGTGACACTGTGCTGGATGGGGGTTAAGACACCCACCTAAACCAAACATGACATTTGATGTCAAGGTTCTCAGGGGCCAGCAGGGGAGAAGGCTTGGAAAAGCCTCACTCTCAAAAATGTGGTAAGTGCTACAGTTAAGGTCTCAAGGAAGGAGGGGCTCAGGAAAGACTTCAGGGAGGAGTGGACATTTGGGCTGGGTGTTAAAGAATAAGGAGAAATTGGCCAAGTCAGGGAGGGCATCCAGGCAGAAGGCCCTGCCTGAGCAAAGGCCCACAGGGGTGAACATGCATGACACATTCAGGAGCCATCCAGCAGTCTTCTGGGGAAGAGAAACAAGCCTGGAAGGGAACGTGGTTCACTGTGGAGGGCCTCGAATGCCAGTTGTCTCTAGGAATTTGAATTTTATCCCATGGGTGGTGGGGACACAGGAGGGTTGAAGGAGGGGAGTGACTTGGTCATATTTGGTTTAGGAAGGTCACTCTGGAGGCTTGGAGCTAAGGGGCCACCAAGAAGGAGGCTGCTGCATGCTCAGGCCAGAGAGACCCACCGAAAATCCTCTTTCTCATCTGGTCCTTTAATGAACTCTTTCCTGTCCTTGTTGCTCCTGGCACCCTCCCTGACTGCACATCTACTGGGATCCATTCTTCCCGATTCCTTTAGCTCTTATCCTTTGGCTCTGCCACCCACACCTTCCTCTCCATTCTCCAAGTCCTCATGGCAATGCGTCTCAACCTTGTGGAGGTCAGAGCCCCCAGGGAGAGGCTAAGGTAAGGCTTGCAAATGGCACAAGTACATGAACATTCCAGATGTGGGATGCACTGTAGAGTCTCACAGACCTCTAGAGCCGCTTTCACGTCTGGAAGGGGGCAATTCCAAGACAGTGAGGGAGGCAGACAACATATCAGCTACACTCTCTAAATCCCCCAAGAATGGGAAGGCAGTCCAGGGAGGCAAAGGAACTAGGAATAAAGATTGCCTTGAGCAATCAAGCATACAAACCAGAAGGGAACCCTAAATTAATGTGGTGATGTTTCTAAAGAAAGAACGTGTCCATCTGAAGAGGGGCTGGGTAGCCGGTGCGGCAGAGGAAAGAGAAAGAGGGAGGATGCGCTGGCCAGGGATTCCGTGATCCCAGCGGTAGGTCTAGCTTATCCTGATGCCATTAAACCCTGGAATCCCAAAATCAACCCCTCCCTTCTTTCATTCTGTGCTCAACAAGCACTGTTCTGATTAGAATTTGGCTTCCCCTGGGGTGTGCCTACAGGGAGCTGGTGTGTTGGCTGGAGGACACGTGTATCCGGTCCCTTTGGCAGTTATATTTCTCGTTGTAAATTAGTAAATTGGGAACAGACAGTTCGCAGAAGCAATACAAATGACTAATAAGCACATGAAAAAAATGTTCATCCTCACCAGTAGTCAAAGAAATGTAAATTCAAACCAAAACCGAGATTGTTTTCTACACATTAAATTAGAAAGGATTTCTTTTTTTAAAGTTAATACATATTGCTGGGAAAGGGGGTGCAAGGAGCACCCCCCTGTCCTGCTGATGGAAACATGACGCTGCCTGCTGGGGTGGGCACCGCTCGTCCCATCGTACATGCTGTTTAAACTCCTATGAACAGATCGATACGATCTCATCGGCCTGGAAGGAGTGGCTGGAGGGGGTCTCTTCATGAGTTTGTTCACCAAATGTTTACTGGGCGCCGACTCTATGCTAGGCTTACCAGATATCATGTAGGGTAGGAGCCACATAAAAATCTCATCCCAAATGCACAATCATCTCAGACTGACAGGGAGGCTAGCGGCTAGTTCTGGGTGGGCTGGAAAAGGAGGAGATGGAAGGGAAGGTGAGGGGGAGAAGAATCTGCTAAACTTCATGTCTCCTTCACCACAACCCACTTCTCCCTTCAGTTCCAGGTCAAACTGAGGCTCTGGGTGGAACACCAGAAATTTCCTGGAGCTGACTGAGGTCTTCACACTGTGCCCGCTCTTAGAGAGCGTCCAATTGAAGTGGTCTAGGATGGGTCAAGCCAAAGTATTTTTTTTTAAAGAGTATCCTAGGCATTTCAAATGTGCAGCCTGGATTGAGAACCAGTGAGAAAATGGAAAATAAACATACACAGGTCACAGTTAAGAGCACAGGCTTTAGACCCAGTTCAAAGACCAGTCACTTACTGCCTAGGGGTCACCTCTGGCAAGACACTTCCCCACTCTAAGCCTTGGTTCTCATCCCTGTAAAACGGATCTCAGATATCTGCCACACATGGTAGTGGGGATGAAATGAGGCAATGCATGTCACGTGCTTGCCAGTACTTGATGATATTCACGGTTGTGATTGTTATTGATCAGCCAGATACCACCCTATGTGACGTCTAGAAGGAACTAGGGACACTGGACTCCCAAGGTTTCGGAAAACTGCACAGGAGAAAAACTCAGTCTGTTTGAAAAGCTCTGATTGTTTACTTGATTTTTTCTATGAATTGGGAGATGATCCCCGTGGCTTTATTTGAGCTCCAGGAATTCTTGTCCCAGCTGGTGGTGCAGATGGGAAAACAATGTGTGATTCTGGCCCAAGAAGCATAATGTAGGAAGGGATAGAGCTGAAGAACATCAGGACTGAGTTGACATCTCAATGTCAAGATTTACTGGCCTCACTCCTGTGAAGATAGCCATTTAGAATATGGGTCCTCAGACCTAATTCTGCCAGATTCCACCACTACTAGCTGTGTGACCTTGGGCAAGTGACTTCACCTCTCTGAACCTGAGTTTCCTTATCTCTACCATGGGAATAATACTGGTTCCTGCCCAACTGGCTTTGGGGGAGGATGAAACAGGTTAGTGTCAGTGAAGATCTGAGCCCCAGGATCTGGCCTACCTTAAGGCCGCCATGAATGGCTGCCATATGGCCCTCTCCCCAGCCAGGAATGGCCCTTCTCACAATAGTTTGATTGCCTCGTGGCATTTACCCCCACACACGGGACTTGGGGATGTAATTGCTTATGTGTGTGTCTTATTCAGGGCCTGGCCTGAGTTACCCGTTTCCTTCGGTTCCATGGCTCACTGTTATATTCAGCCACTACCGAGGGAACGTGTGTAGAACTGATCTGACCCTTCTCCCTTCCCAGATAAGGGAACTGAGGCTCACAGAGGGGCGATTACAGGGCAGCTGAGGTCATGCATTGGGTGCACTGTACTGAGGTCACTGACTGAGACAGGACTCTCAAAGGGGGCCCACACTGGGGTAGAGGGGCTGGGGCCTTCCTGGGCAGTGAATTTTAATGGGAGGGATGGAGGAAAAGGCAAATGTAGACACCAGAGGGGACTCCCACCAGAGATGGGTGAGACCTTGCAGGTGGCCGGAGGACCAGGGTGAGCAAGGGGAGGGGAAGGGGGTAAGAGAGTAAAATTCACCATATTACGGGTAGGATGACTCATCTGTGCCAACAAGCTGGTGAGACAAAGAGAAACTCTGGGTACAGGAAGATCAGATGGGATAACGCTTTTGAAAGTTCTTTTAAAATTGTAAATGAACCTTAGAGCAGGGGCTCTGGCTTCAAACAGACCTGGATTCAAAGTCCACTTCTGGAACTTTCCTGTGACCTTGGGCAAGTGGCTTAACCTCTTAGAACTTTGGTTTGCTCATCTGCATAGAGAGGTGCTCTAAGGATTAAATATCGCAGTGTGGGCAATGTGTGTGGCCCAGAGCACATGGCCACCCGTGAGAGCCACGGTGATGGTGAGGAAGAAGTTCCAAGGGAGGAAGTCCTTTCTCACTGTGTTTTTCTACTCAATTCCTACCCATCATTCAGCCTGGCCTGATTTCCCCAGACAGAAAGGCCTTTCCCTTCACACGCTTTCGACGTCTTATCTGAGCCTTTCCCACAGCACTTATCAGACGAGGCCTGGCACCTATTGCTATTTAATAAGCATGCCTTATCACCCCCAGTGGCCTTGGTCTTACTCATCTGTGCCCACTGTGCCCTTGACCCTCTCCAGAGAGGTATCAGTGAATGCTTGTGGACTGGCCAGAAGGCAGAAACAGCAGCTGGGTGGTAGCTGTCTTGTTCTTGATACCAGAAAAGTAAGGATGTGATGTGCGCTAATGAAGTACAGAGGAGAAAGGGAATTTTCAGCTACACTGAAAAAAAATTAGACTTCTTTTGATTGGTACAATTTAATTCATATATATATATATATATTTAAATATTTTAAAAGATTTTATTTATTTTTAGACAGAAGGGAACGGAGGGAGAAAGAGTGGGAGAGAAACATCAATGTGTGGTTGTCTCTCACGGGGCCCCCACTGGGGACCTGGCCAGCAACCCAGGCATGCGCCCCGACCAGGAATTGAACCGGTGACCCCTCGCTTTGCAGCCCGCGCTCAATCCACTGAATCACACCAGCCAGGGCTAATTCATATATACATATTTTATTAGCACAGTTCCCTGTTTGTTTTGTCTTCAGGTTGTGATACTAGTTAAATAAATGAGAACTTCCCAAATAACTCACAGGATGATAAGTCCACCTGGAATGCTTGTTAAAGAGCCGGCAGGGAAAGGGGGTCCACCTGTGGAAAGACCTACAGCTGGCCATCAGCAAAGGCCAAAACAGATGAAAAGAGAAAGGATTTACTCCTAGAGATCTGTGAATTCGAGAACTTGCACTTCTATGCCCTGTGTGACATGACGCCCCTAAGCCACAGGCCGGTCATCGCTAAAATGGAAGTAGAGCTGACCTTGCAAGGACATTGAGGGGTCCAATTGCAATGTGTGCAGAGCCTCACAGTGATGCCAGGCAATGACACAAACTTATTTTTTGAACTTACTACATACAGTTTGAAAGGAGTCGTACCTAATAAAATGACCTATAGCTATGTCTAAGGGTGAGGCCAATCCAGTATCTCTTAAATGGATAAACCTTTCAAAATCAAGATTTTGATTTTGAGTCTATTAAATGGGAAGTAGAGTAGAAGATGCAGAGGGGTGACTGTCAGAGATGAATGAGGCAGGGTTGGGTCTCAGGGATGCAAAATGCTTGCCTGCCAGAGTTTTCTTCAATAAGAAAGTCCAAGAACTACTTCGAACAGGCAAGTAAACCTATGCTTTGTCTGCTATTAATGACCTGGAAAAACAACCAACCAAGAAATAAAATCACTCATTTTTCTAAATATACATTGGGCCGAGAAGACTTTCCTTTCTTCCTTCTTTCCCTCTTTCCCTCCCATCCTCTCTCTCGATGGGCAGCCCACTTTCTGCCTGGTAATTTTCCAATCCAGCTCTTCAGGACAAACACCCATGGTGTTTCTCTCTCCTCACCTGTCACAGGGTAAATGCCCAGCTCCTCTGCTCCTGATCTGCAGCCAATGTGACTGGCCCAAGAGTCACAGGCCAAAGAGCCCAGTTCTGGCTCTCTCGCCCTCCGGCAGGCTGAGTCCTCTCCCCGCTCTGCTTTCTCCAGGTGCGGGTGTGGTAGGAGCATGTGACACTTCAGGCCCCTCTGCTAGGCCATTGTGAACCCATGAGGCCACCCGTGGCTCTGGAGCCTGACTGACTGGAGTTCTGATCCCTGCTCCGCCACTTAGAGCTGGTGAGCCTTGAGCAAAGCACGTACCTGCCACTGGGTAGACTAGGGTAATACTGGAATGTCCCCTTTTGGGTCATGGTGGGGTTTAAACGAGATGCTACACTCTAAGGTTGATGCTTGGGCCAGCACACAGTAAGCACTCCATAAATGTCCTCTGCTACTGCTCTTACGCAAAAGAGGGTGCTGTAACACACCAGACCCATCTCACGCTGATGTGGGGCCCCACCCCAGGGTCCACTCTCTGTCAGTTCGGAAACGTGGCAGCCCTAGTCACCAGTACTGTGGCATCTTATGATATAACACTTATGAAAGCAGGAGGTACAGCGGCTTCTAAAGGAGCTCATTCCAGGTCAGGACCATGTTCCCCCACCCTCTGGGCTTTCAGGGGTCCTCCACCTTGCTGCAAGGGTGGGCATGTGAAGCCATGTAGGTTGTGCAAATGAGTAAATCCTGTGTGCCTAACAGGACTGGAGAGCACATGCCCAGCCTACAGGCACGGAGACCAAATAATGTTTTCAAACACTGCCAAGTCAAACAAGACTCCACAGCCCAATTCACTCTGCAGGTCTAATTAAGGGATTCCTTGTGCGGCGTGCTGCTTGCAGAGGGCTCGGGTCTTGGTCCTCACCACCACTATGTATGTATGTGTGTGTGTGACAGCTTCATCGAGTTACAATTCATATACCACACAAGTGAATCTTTTAAAGTGTACAACTGAGTGTTTTTAAATATACTCACAGTTGTGCAGCCATCACTACAAGCAATTTTAGAATAATTTCAGCACCCCCAAAAGAAACTCCCTACCCTTTAGTAGTTACTCCTCACTCTCCTTCCACTCCAGTCCGTGACAATCACTCATTTACCTTCTGTCTTTACGATTTGCCTATTCTGGACATTTCACATACATGAAATCTTACAATATGTGGTCTTTTGTCATTCCCTTCTTTCATTTTCCATAATGTTCTCAAGATTCGTTCATGTTATCACATCGATCAGTACTTCCTCCTTTTTTACGGCCAACTAACAATTTATTGTAGGGATAGATGACATTTCGTTGATTCATTCATCTGTTGATGGGCATTTTGGTTGTTTCCAGTTTTTGGCTTACATGAATAATGCTGCTCTGAACATTCATACACAAGTCTTTGTGTAGGTATATGTTTTCATTTCATTTTTGAAAGTACCTGGGAAGGGGTGGCTGTGTCATATGGGAAAGCATGTATTTAGCTTTATAATAAGCTGCCAAAGTGTTCTCTCGAGTGTGAACTGTACGAGTTTGTATTCCCGTCAGAAGTACATGAGGGATCTAGTTGCTCTACATCCTCACCGACATTTGCTATGGTCAGTCTGTTCAGTTTTAGTTGTTATGATAGAGGAATAGAAGTGTCTAGTAGTTTTAATTTGCATTTCCCTGTTCTCATTCTGAACCAGCTGAGCCACAATCAGCTGCCTGGCCCTGCACGGGACACAGGATGAGGAAGGGACAGTGCCAGCCCTTGAGGGGTCCCCGGGTGGCATCCAGGACCCCAGGTACTGCATTAACCTCTGTTTCAAAGGTTGTCTCCATGGATTCCTCCCAGTAAGCAGAAAAGAGTGATGTCTGTAGTGGAAAGTCTGCAAAATCAGACCAAGAAAGAGTGTTTGGGTGGGTGGGACAGGGAGCCGGGCAGGGGCAGAGCAGGGAGCTGACTCAGCCATTTGCAGGTTGGTGCTGTTGTTTCTTCAGCACAGTGGAATCTCCTGGCTACAAGTCTTTTATTTCCTTTAATTAGCCTGCCCCACTGACGGCGACAGGTCAAGATTTCTAGGAAGTGCTCCAGACGACTCTGCCTGGCACACATACATCCCAAGGAGTTCATTCCTTAGGGCTGAAATGCATCCTATTTCTCATCCTTGGGGCTGACTTAGAAGCTGGCAAGACGATTGTATGTCTTCTGGAGCTTTGACTTTTCATTCCCTGCTTTACCTCCGAGAAGTTTATTATTATTATATTTTAAAGATTTTATTTATTTATTTTTAGAGAAAGGAGAAAGGAGGGAGTAAGAGAGGGAAAGAAACATTGATCAGTTGCCTCTTGCATGTGCCCCAACAAGGGACAAGGCCTGCAACACAGGCACGTGTCCTGACCAGGAATCAAACCTACGACCCTTTGTTTTGTGGAACAATGTCCAACCAACTGAGCCATACCAGTCAGGGCAAGAAGTGTATTATTTGCAAAATATCTCTATTAGCCAAAAAATACCTCCCTGGAAAGAATTAAACAGTCACACATTAATACCTTCTAAAAATGCAGGCATGCATCAGCTGCCACTAGCACACTGGCCACTGCAGACCCGTTTTGAGTCTACTTGGTAGAAAAATAAGCTACTAAAGCTTCAAGGCAAAGTTGGCTCCCTTGCGGGACACTTGGTTGTAAAGCTGGGCACCATCCGAGGTTCTTAAACAGCAACAACCCATACTGTCACCCTTTGAGGGAGGGCAAATTCCTAAGTGTGGTATGGAAATTTTAAGGGTTCAGAGCAAAATACTCAGAAATCAGTTTCTAACCTAGTAAGCTCATGGTCTCAAGTAAGAGACAGATCTATAAAGAAGTAAATGATAAGATGGCAGGAATGCTGTTGTGACAGAGAGGTGGAAAGGGGACCAAGGAAGCACAGAAGAGACAAGTGTTTGGAGAATGGTTTAGGGTTGTCTCGACAGAAAGAGGACATCGAAGTTGGTTAGAAGACAACACAAGGAGCCACCCACCAGTCAGAAGAGCATGCACATGGCACCAAGGCAGGTTCAGGAAACTGTGGATCCTTGAGTGAGTCTGGAGCACAGGGTGGGTGACAGAAATGGTGACGGGGAAGCTGGTGAGCACAGCAGATGCCAGACCCCAAAGAACCTTGACGACTAAGATAAGGAGGGTGACCTGGTCTAAGTATATTTGTGAAAGAACACCCTAATCACTGCTAGGGGAATGGATGGACAGAGCAAGGCTAGGAGTGATGGACAGAGCTAGATGGCCTGTGGACGTGTGATGTGCCAACTCTGTGCAGGTAGCTGGGATTGGAAGTCAGCCGACATCACTGTTGGGAAGCTGGGGTTTGCTGCAGCTTGAAGGAGGGGTGCCTTTTGCACCACCGATGACACCTTCCCAGTGGTCAACCAGCTCAATCTTTGCAACTAGAAAGGGGGTCCTGTTTCTTTCTCAGCACAGTCCTGGGACACCACGCATCACTCTGACTCCAAGGTGGGAAAATGGCCAGGGCTCAGCTGGGATGGCAACGACTCAAACACTGCAGGCACCATCTCCTTGGTGCCTACCCCCTCACGACCCAGTGTCCCAAGTCTGGTTGACAACCCAGCTCCCCTGACAGTTACGCCACACCTGGGGAGGCAGGCAGCCAGGGCTAGTTATAGCTCTTGTTCTTCCAGAGGAGGAAACCAAAGTACGAGGGGCCGGGGCTCGCCAAAGCTCCCAGGATTAGGAAAGGGTAGGGTCACTTTTGTGCGCTGCTTCTCACCAAAGGTCAGGGAGATGAACACTGTGGCCCGTGCTGTACATGCATTTTCTTACTTTAATTCCCACGACTCTCCCATTTTGCAGATGGGGAAATGGAGGCTCCGAACAAGGAGACTACGTGTCGTAAGAGGCCTGTCTATCTGATGCCTGGCAGATGCCCCCAGCTGCCTTCCCAACTCTGAAAATGGACTTGGATCAAAATCTTTTTCTACAGGCCTGCTTCGCTAAGCAAGGACTGATGGAGACACAGGCCTCTGGAGACGGCAATACTTTCCGCATTGACATGGCAAATCACTTGCAAAATACCACGGTATTAAGAAGGGTTTTTGCAACAGAGCTCTTGTGACAAGACAAAGAGGCCAGAGTGCTTTGGGACTTGAGCTTTTAAAAAAATAATTTTTTCTCTTTTTGACAAATAATTCAGATCCTGGGCAAGCGTCAGGCAGCCAGGGCTCGTTGCCCCCGCCCCCACCGCCACCCCCGCCCGGCAGCACCCATTTCCTTTGAGGCCCAGGAGCACGCTGCCTGCCGTCCCCTGGGCCGTGGCTGTCCGGGCCGCGGCTGTCCGCGCCGCCCCAGGTGCCCGGAGTTTGTTTCATGGATGGGTCTGTCATGAGTCAGTATGATAATGTTTCCTGTGAGAACTTTATTTCCCTGCATTGTTTGCAAAGTCTGCGGGTGTGTGTCTGAGCACGTACTCCTGATCGCTGTGCCCTGGTGCCAGGACACCCCTGGGAGTGGAGGGAGGGACCCAAGGGGACCAGATGTGGGTTTTTACCGTCCCCTCTGGTGCCAGGGAGAGGTGGGTTGACTCACATGCTTAGGTCTCTCCTCTAGTCTGTGGCGGGCTGTCTCTCTTCTTGAGGAAAGTCACTGCAATTGGTCACCTCCATCTCGGACAGACTCATTGTGGTCCCAGGTCACATCAGCTGCACCCACCCCAAAGAGCTACACCCGCTCATGGCCCTCCGGGGCCACCTGGAACATTTCTGAATTATCTCTGTAGGGCAGGAGAAGACTCTGTCTTTTAGGCCCTGGGAAACCCAGAGAGGTTACATGTCTTGTCAAAGCTGAAACGACCAGGGCGGGGGCACCTGGCACAACAAGAAAGCAGGGTCTTTGGAGCGAGCTGGTCCTGGGTTCAAATCCTGAGTCTGCCACTTGTCACTGGGCAAGTCACTTTGTCAGTCTCAGTTGCCTCAACTGCCAAATAGGGTTAATAATACCTCACCAACAAGCTCGGAACACTGAACAGAACAAGAACGCAGACCTACGACGCGGGCCACACAGGACTTTGTACAGCACTCCTTCTTTCCCTCTTTCCCTGGAGCACAAGTTGGGGCCGGTACCTGGAGCCAAGGGAGCTGGGACCAAGTGCCCTGGGAGAAGGCCCGGCAGGACCTCAGACCACCGGCACACCTTGTTCAGAATGGTTCTCCTCGGACCATTTAGTCGAACCTCCTGAGGTTTCCATAATGGAAAGGAAATGGCCCTGGTGCTAAGAGATGGCTATCAATATAAGTCAATAGCTTAGCCAAGAGTTTTAAAAGAAGAAGAAAGAAAAAAGAAGAAACTGTAAGTTGCTCCAGTTTTCCTTAGCTCCTTAGCCCATTGCTCAATTCTTTTTCTGCGCACCCCGCCCCGGCCCCCTGTGGCACTAGGGGGTAGTCCCCACATTCGCAGTTCTGAGCTCACCTGCCCTGGTGACGCCTCCCTTCGTTCTTTCAACTCTCATTTCCATCTTTGGCCGTTGTGCAACTTTCCGGTGAGCACTGCTTGTTTGAATCTGCCTGGCATTTATCTCCTCTTTCAGAATCAGAACCCACTTTTGGTTTGGAGGCCCCCTTCACTAAGTGCAGTCTTTAGAGACTGTCAACAGAAGAGCTCCGGTGTGTTTAGCCGAGCAAGGGCATAGGACCCCACCCATGCCACTCAGAGGCCCTTCTCCTAGATCTGAATCTTGAGGGGAATAACACAAGGATGGAAAATGCTTAGAGCTGATTCATCCCATCGAGATTTTCTAAACAGATGAGCCAGGCCTGCTGCCTAGACCTCGGGAGTCTTTCTGATCCATGCTTCTTGTGGCATGATCTGTGAGCCCTCTGCTCCAGACCTGCCCAATACATTCTGCTTGCCCTAAAGTTATAGTTGTTTTTGTTGCTTGCACCTAAGCATCCTAAGTAATATGCGGTGTGTATAAAGGCGCTGATATCTTGCTTCCTCAACCAACTTGTCTCATGAGCAGGCACTAAGCCATTTGTTCATTCACCCATTCATTTATTCATCAAACCCTTACCAAGTACCCACTCTGCCCCACATCTGTTCTGGGAGTTGGGAGTTCAGAAATGAATACACGGTAGCAGCCTCCGAGCAGCCCAAGGTCTGGTATATTGGTATACCCTCGTAAGAAATGTACAAGTCATTCCTTCGCTCATTCAACAAATGCTCAAGTGCCCTCCATGGGCCAGCTGCTGTGCTGGGCCTGGGCTGACCATGTGGAAGGTGGAATCCCTGTCCACATATAACCCATAGCAATTGCACAAACCAAGTGTAAGAAATGAACTCAGAATTCCAGGAGGTCCGAGTCTGAAGGTCATCCAGAATCCTCACAGCCCACTGGTTTTCAAACAACCTGCTAGGGTCCTGGGGGTGCATATCGATGTTTCATAAGATGTTCTATAAGTTGCAGGTTTATTGAGGTATAATTGACACACCATAAAACACACCCATTCAAAAATGTTTAGAAAATACATGTTGTTGCCAAAGCATCACCACAACCCAGTTTTAAAATGTTCATCACTCTACAAAATTCTCTTGTGTCCATTTGCAGTCAATCCCTGCTTGAAACATTCTACTTAAAAAAAAAAAAACAAAAAAAAAAAACTAACACAATTTAAGAATCAGTGACCTATTCTAACACTTATTCTACAGATGGGGACATGAAGGTCCACAAAGGAGAAAGGGCCAGCTGAGGACAGGCACTGAGCCAGTCGTGTTGCTAAGATTTGACTCCAGAGAAGCCCGATTTCAAGGCCCATGTTCATTTCACTCATGGGAGGCAGTACAAGGAGTGTAGAGTCCAGGAATCATACCGTGTGAGCTCAAATCCTGGCTCCACTATTTATAAGCTGTGTAGCCATGGGTAAGTTGTTTAACCTTTCTGGGCCTCAGTTTCTTCACTGGCAAGTGTGGAGAGGAATAATGCCTAGCTCAGAGGGCTGGTGTGTGGATTCTATGAGATCACGTCTATAAGGCACTCAGCACGCGCAGGACAGGGTGCAGAGTAAGTATTCAGGGAAAGTTGGCTAATAATGATCATTTCACCACATTGTTGTCTCCCAACTTGCCCTCAGAAATTTGGAAGTGAAAAAGGCAGTGATTAAACAGAATGAGTCCAGGCCCCCAATGGAAATGCATGTACAGAGGCAGCTTTCTAAGAATGTGGTGCAACATCCCACCCTGGGGCATCATCACCCTGGCTGGCAGATGGAGCAACCGCCGGGAGCTTGCTCAAGCTGCCTCGCCTCGGACACAGCCGGGAGACACAACGGCTGCTGTTCCTTCCTCCCCAGTTTCAGCATTTCCCAACAAGCCCACAACAGACACATTGCATCAGCATCCAGAGAGCCTGGCTCCCTTCCCCTCCCACCCAGAGGAGCCAGATGTGTGATTCTGGAGGACAGTAGGGCGGAACCCAGCCCTGCCCTCCCACCCTGCCCCAGCCAGCACTTCTCAGCCACCTATGAAGCATCTGAGCTGCATGGAGATGGGGCAGGGCACCCAGGAAGGAAGATGACTTATCACAAGGCCACATGGTTTATGCTCTTATCTCTGTCAGCCTAAGAAGGAAACTATTAATATCATACCTCTTGACAGTTGAGGAAATTGAAATTCAGAGTAAGGGGGTGTGTGCCCTGGTAGGGAGTTCCAAAAAACACGCAGGCCCAAGAAACCAGAGGTGGGATTGTGTCCAGGTAATGCTGCTTCTATGAAGCAGTGTTTTGTGTGTGCGTGTTTTAGCACACACATATCAGACATATTTAGACACACATTGGAAAGAGTTCTGGCTTTGAAGCTGAGCAAATATGGCTTTGGGCAAGTTACTGAACCAGAGACTGCATTTGGGAGAAAGCGCTGCCTGATCTGCTAGGTCATCACGGAGATCAGAGGCCCTGTATGGAGAATGCACCCAGCAGGGCATCTAGGGGTTCACGGAGCTCCTGAGCACAGGCTTCAAGCACAAATTGGCAGAACAACACCGCAGTCCCACCAAATTCCAGTCCACGTGAGGGACAGACAAAACCCTGCAGTAATCTAACTTTGATTTTGATGAGGATTAGAATAAATGGGAGGACGAAGGACGGAGTGAGGGAGGGTTCTGGCCTTGAAGGATGAATGGCTGTCGACAGCTGGAGAAGGCTGCATGGTCTTGTGTAGCTGCAAGTCAGGGTGGAGAAAGGGGAGGTGGGAGATGCGAGAGGAGGTTGGAAAAGCCAGCTGAAGTCAGACCGTGAGGATCTTGATTGGAGATTTCTAACTTTATCATGTAGGTCAGAAGGAGCCATTGAAGGTGTTTGAAGAGGGGACGGTCCCAAGCACTGGGGCCTTGGTCTGACGGCAGCTACACTGGAGCTAACAGGGAAAGTGGGTCTCCTTTAGGCCCCTTCGCTGGACTCCCGGACCGAGTGGAAGAGCAACCACTAACTGAGTGCCCGCTACGTGTCAGACTCCTGTTGAATTTAGAAATGACTCAGATGCATATACTGCTTTAACAAGGTGATTACTCAGTTCCCAGAGAGCGGGTGATAATTTGGGGAGTAGGGGGCACTGCTGCACCCCAGCACTAATGAGACATCCCAGCCCCCAGCCCAGAAGAAGACAGAAATGCCATAGGACAGTCAGAGGAACAGTCAAGTTCAGTAGTTGGGGGCTGTTTTGTCTAGGGGCAGAAGCCTCTCTGTTACAGTTCCTAATGATAATACTGGCAGTGAGAAAAAGTCACCAAAGGTCTGGACACCCTGTTTGCCAAGGCAGGAAATTGCTCATTTTTATCACTAGTAAATGAATATGCAATGAGCACATATTAAAAAAAGTGACAGACACAGTTCCTTCCTCTGGGCCCCCTCGGGCTATCTGGGACAGCCTATATTGTGCTCCAGCCAGACCAGGTCAACGGGGTGAAGGCACAGGTGGGACTGGGCACTGGCAAGGCCACTCTTTGGCTCCTGAAGCCAGTGGGTTAGCCGTCGTGCACCCATTGTCCACCGTGCTTACTCACACACTGTGAGACGCGCCCCCCCCACCACCACCTGGTATCACAGCTATTGCCGCTAACCAGGAAACTGGCCGCCAGCCTTGGGCTTCACCATCATCTAGCTGTGGAGGATGATGCTGAAATTCTCCCAGGTTTTCCCCTGGGAGAAACTGTTCCATAAACACCAGGTTTACCTTTAAGCTCGGGCCAACACTCGGGCCTCTCACATCCCGGGAGGGGCCTCTAGGTTGCACTGGTGGCAATAAGATTTGGGGACGGATGTGCACTGTCCAACTTCATAACTCTCAGTCAAGAGTCACTCCTGCTTAGCCCCGCTGCTTCCTTCTGGATACTGCCAAGGTCAGATGCAGACTTGACCTCACGGCATTCAAACACCAGCCAAACCCAGCTCAAGCAGCAATGGCCCCAGTCACCCCCATCCGGAGACCCTAACATCCATGACCTTGCAGCCTTGGGAGTTCAAAAGAGGATGAGGCCACTGAAGCCCAGGATAATCAGGAAAATGAACCCAGGGGAGAAGAACAGCTTGAGTAGGAGAGAAAATATTACGAAGAGAAGGAATGCAAAAGGTTACAAAAGAGTGTACTTGCACCCTGTTTAGTGCTGGACTATGCCATTGGCAAGATAATTTGTTGGCATTTTAGTTCCTGACTTGTTCTTGCCAATGTAAGAGACTCAAGGAAGAAAGAGAGGTGTCATCTCTATCCCTCCGCATCAGCTTTCTCCTGGAAAGAACTTACCAGCCCTTCCCCCTCTACGGCCTGTGCTCCCAGAGGAGAGGGCACTAGACAGTTCTGGATGAAGAAGGGTTCAAGGGTCAGAAGGAACGAAAGTAAGAAAGAAAGGACCGTGTGCACTGACTCAGGTTGAGGGGGCTGGGAGGTGGCCTGGAGGTGGCTGAGCCGCCGATGGGTGTATCGGCCCAAAGGCCCATGGGGGTACACGTGGAGCCACGACCTGCGATCTTGCTTGGCTTGCGGGGGTGCAGCCCCCTGCCCCTGAGTGGCCAGTGAGTCCCGCAGAGGCAGCCGTGAGAGACTGGCGACTAGAGGCTCTTCTTCAGCTTTCTGGATTGCCCCACCCTGCAGCCATGCTCATCTGATTCAGAAAAACACTTTACTTCTAAAGTCAAGCGCTGTGAAAATGTCATACCTCGTTCCATAGGCACAGAAACATTGGTTAAGAAGAAATCACTTCGGAGCGTTTGAGCTGGGCGAACTAACCTTCGGACTGGGCCGAACCGACATGGGTTTGGTGTGTCAAACCAACAGGAAGGCAGACATCCCGGCCGCAGGGCCGCTGATGGTGGACACTCTGTGAAGACAGAATCTCGCTAAGGAACGACACCACTTGTCAGCACCGGCGGAAATCTCTGTCCTCTATTCACGGAATCATTTCCCTTCCTTTTCTCATAAAAGCCTATCGCCTTCATCCTGTAACTGGAGCACGATCTCAGTTTCTGTCTGAATCTTCTGTGCCCCTGAGTTGCAGTTCTGTGATATCAAATAAATGCCTGTTGCCTCTCAAGGTGGAGGAGGAGGAGGAAGAGGAGGAGGAAGTCACCACCCAGTATCGGCAGTGGGGGTGATGCTGGTTTTGTCCTTGTGTCATCCAGTTTGTGCGGGGTCCATAATGAATAGGAATTGTTTTTGTCGTAACATTTTGTAAAGATGATGAAACAGGTTTCCAAAGAGCATTTTGGTTAAAAAATGTATGTAAATGAATGTATGTGTGTATCCACTTAGACCAAAAGTTTGGGAGATATTAATGGCGCTTGTTTCTTGGTGGTCAGGTTGCGGGTGATTCTTAATTTCTCATTTTAAAATGAACAGAGAATTTCATTCTCTATTGACTATATATTTTTCTATATTAAAGTGAATTGCATAGTCAGAAAAAGATAAATGAAATGTTTTCAAAAGGGGAGGTAGGGAGCCACTCTCCTCACCCTCACACCAGCCCTTCCTGGATAAATGAGAAGGAGGAAGGACATGCAGGTGAGGGGCAGTCTAAACAAAGGCCTGGGGGGGATGTGGAGTCCAGCTGGGCCTGAGCTGAGGACAGTTCCCCTGGGAGCCTGTGTTGAGCAATGAGGTTGGGCTGGGCATGGAAAGAGGGACCAGATTCCAAAGACTGTCCATCAAACCCTGATCTGTCCCCACATTAGCATTACATCATGGGTGAAAGCAACCTTATCTACCCTTGCAAAGTATACAGCCCCAAGGCCTGATAAGTGCAGGGTGGGCCTCTCTTGCATCCTTCATTATGAGCCTGGACTGTGATTCATTCAACAGGCATTTATAGGCCTCGGGAGACAAAGATGAATGTGATAAGTTCGGTGGAAGGAGCATGTGCTTCTTGAGACAGACCTGGAGTAGAATACCAGTGTCACATCGTTGTGGCTGTGCAGCTTTAAGTAAACTACTTAACCTTTCTGGCCTTCAGCTCACTTCTCTGTGAGAATATGTGAATGCCACCTACCCTGAAGGGGGTTGTCATCAGGTTAAATGGGGGTGACATCATATACAAAGCCCCTAGCATGGAGAATGGTACATAATAGATGCTCAGCAGAGGTCTTAATCCACTGTCTTTCTCTTGAGTCTCTTGCAATTTACCTACTCAAAACCAGAGGGAAGAGGGAGCTGGACACGAGTATTTACTCAACAGCAGTCATAATGATGGCACCGCGAATGATGATGATCCTACATTTACTAGGCATTTATTTTCTGTCTTTCCCTGGGCTGACAGCGTGAACAGCATTTCATTCTCATAACTACCCCAAAAGGACGGTGTTACCATTCCTATTTTTTAAGTTGATTTTTCATTGTTTTTTTCCATTACCATTTAGACCCCTAACTTCCCCTCCTCCCACCCCGCAATCACCTCGCTGTTGTCCATGTCCGTGAGTCCTTTATCCTTTTTCATCACCGTTCCTATTTTACAGAAAGAATCTGGAAGATCAAAGAGGCTGAGGAATTTCTCCAATGCCACACAAGCAGAAAGTGGCAGAGGTAAACTTGACTCTAGATCTATCTTGCTATTGACCATGAGACTATATTCTTCTCCAATCTGAGAAATGCCAACATAGGAGCCTGTCCAGAGTGTTAAAGGAACGCAGAAGTGCGAACATGGTGAAGAGGGCCAGAGGAATCAAGGGCGGATTATCAGAGGGGGTGAAGTTTGTGTGGGGCTTTGAGTCACCTGTTGGAGTGTGTCGGTCTCTGGGTTCAGGACATACAAAGTAAGATGGTTATTGTACTATCTTAAGGGTTTTCAGGCCCACGTGGACATCAAGGTCCCTGCTACTAAGCTCCTAGTTCCCCATTCGCCTTTCAGAAAAGCAGCTTAAACTGTTAGAAAAACAGCCACTGGAGTGATGAGTGTTTCCTAGGTGCTTCCAACACCAGGCACCCCAGAGATATCAGCTCCTTGAATTCTCACAGTGACTATCAACTCAGAGATTCTCACCCTATGCTAGGTATGAGGAAATTGAAACTCATACAGGCCAAGGGACTTGCCCGAAGCCACAGAACTTGGCAAGTGGCTGTCAGGCACCTGGCCCCATGTTTAATCCCGGGCTACACTGCAAATCCTGACAGTTTCTGCAAGAGGTATCCTGCTGTGAACACAAAGAAAAGGCTTCCCACCCAACCATGCGTCCTCAGTGCAGACAGCCCTGTCTTTAGAATGGAGGTGGCAGTCTGGGGTGGAGGCGTCCGAAAGCCTTGAGTTCCAATTCTGCCTTGGGCACT
The DNA here is from genome assembly GCA_004026765.1 of Micronycteris hirsuta. Lineage (NCBI taxonomy): Eukaryota > Metazoa > Chordata > Mammalia > Chiroptera > Phyllostomidae > Micronycteris > Micronycteris hirsuta. The sequence goes on along the minus strand of PVJI01005382.1, from coordinate 69,503 downwards.
TCGTAACTCTGGGAACTTTGGGGTCATTTCACCTCTCTGGGCCTCAGTTTCCTCATCTACAAGGGGGAGTGATGATACCTCCCCAGCCTAGAAATGCTATCAAAATATGAAATAATGTGTTTTCAGTGCCTGTTCTGTGGCTGTCAGTCAATGGACACCCAAGAAAGTTTGTTGTGTTTGTATCTAAGGAGCCCAGCATTGTTTATCAGGGCTGTTGACTGGCAAACCCTTGACCCAAACCATTGCCCAACACTGGTCCTGATCACATAAGCCTTTGCCCCAGAGCTCAGGTCCCCTGAGTCCCCATGGCCTTATCCTAAGATGCTGAGCCCCATGAGTGTGGCAATAATCATCTCACGTGGTGGCTACCCTTCTTGCAACGGGGAGTGTGGAGACAGCCAAGACCTCAGCAGTGTCACCACCGTGTGTTCCGTTCCAGAGTGGGCCCGTTCCACTTAGGGATTGCTAAACGTGGCCATGTGTCCCTGGCACCATTCAGAAAGCTCATGCCCGGGCTGGAGATGGAAACTGTCCCCAGAGCCCACGCAGGGGCACAGATGTCAGGCCCTACCTTCTCTTCCATTTGTGTAGCTTCCACCCTGGAAGACCATGGCCTTAATGGACAATTCTGTAACTATCAATTTGGCCTTAAGTGTTGGAGTAACTGGGGTTCAAATCTAGGTTCCACCAATATTTAGCTTTGTGACTATGAGACGCTTACTTCCCGTCTCTGACACCTAGTTTCCTCATCTGTAAAATGGGGTTTATCGTTCCTACAGTTAGGGTTGCTAAGGTTAAATGGCATGATGGATGTGAAGGTTCTAGCACCAGGACTGGCTGGAAGTGGGCGCTGAGTATGTGTTAGTTTTCCAGTGACCTTAGATAACCCCTTTTCTCTCTGGACTTCAGTGTTTCACATCCAACATGAGAACTGATGGCCTCTGGGGACCCTTCCAGCTCTCACAGCCTCCAGGCTTGACCCAAACTGGAATAACGGTCTTGGGTGGTGTCAGCCATTGGGCAGGAAATAGGGCAGAATCAGCTCAATGTCACTTGGCCACTCGGCTAGAGGCTCAGAACAAGCCATAGAGAGGCCTAGGGCTTCCTGCCTCTAGCTTCCAAGCAGTAAGGAATGTCCCCTCACAGGATCAGAACAGAGGCTAAGCTGGCTATCCATCTACTTGAGGGTGACCGGATACTCTCCTGAGCCACTTTTAGCTACTATGCCCATTCAATTCCTGGTTCTCTTGAGCACCAACTTGTACGAGCCTCTCCTATTCAATCTCTATACTAACTTTCCAAAAGTAAGATAAGTTCTTGAGTGAAGGTGGTGTGGGTCAGGCCTTGCTAGGGCACAGTCGACACTGACCAAACACTGATTGAGTTACCTGTACCTGCCAGGCTCTGTGTTAACACTTGGCCCCCAGTAATCCTAGCCTCTTGGTATTTATGCCCTTGAGGAGTCCTCTCCTCTAGTAAATAGTGCTGACCTGTGAGAACAACGGGATCTTGTGAAAACGATGAAATGTGATTTCCAAGGCTAGGTCATAAAAAGCATTGTGGATTCAGCCTTGTTCTTTTGAGTCACCCCATCTGGGGAAAGCCTGCTGCCATGTTGAGACGACACTCAAGCGGGGAGGTCTCTGTAGCGAGGAGCTGAGGCCTCCTGTCCACGACCCTGTGCATGGGCCGCCACGGAAGCACATTCCATGGCTCCAACCGAGTCGTGAGAAGATGCAGCCACAGCGGACATCTTATTTATTTATTTTTAAATCATTTCTTGTTTTTTAATTACAGTTGACATACAGTATAATATTAGTTTCAGGTGTACATCCCAAAGATTAGACATTATGTAACTTACTAAGTGATCATCCTGATATATCTTGTACCCATCTGACGCCACACATAGTTATTACAATATTATTGACTATGTTCCCTACGCTGTACTTTACATCCCTATGGCTTTTCTGTAACTATCAATTTGTACTTTTTAATCCCTTTGCTTTTCCACCCTCTCCCGTCTCTCTCCCATCTGGCAACTGTCAAAATGTTCTCTGTGTCTATGAGCCTGTTTCTGTTCTGCTTGTTTATTTTGGTTTTTAGATTTAATTGTTCATATATTTGATCTCTTCTTCTCCCCCTTCTTCTAAAGACTCTTTAGCATTTCATATAATACTGGTTTGGTGATGATGAACTCCTTTAGCTTTTTCTTGTCTGGGAAGCTCTTTATCTGCCCTTCGATTCTAAATGACAGCTTTGCTGGGTAGAGTAATCTTGGTTGTAGGTCCTTGCTTTTATCACTATGAATATTTCTCGACAATCTTTTCTAGCCTGCGAAGTTTCTTTTGAGAAATCAGCTGGTAGTCTTCTAGGGGCTCCCTTGTAAGTAACTGCTTTTCTGTTGATACCTTTAAGATTCTTTCTTTGTCTTTAAGCTTTTGCATTTTAGTTATAATTATGTCTTGGGGTTTGTCTTGTTTGGGCTTCTCTGCACATTCCGGACTGGTATGTCTATTTTCTTCACCAGGTTATGGAAAGTTGCTCTCATTACTTATTCAAATAGGTTTTCACTTTCTTGCTCTCTCTCTTCTTCTATTGGCACTCCCTTGATGCAAATGTTGGTACATTTGAGGATCCTTACATTATCCTCATTTTTTGGGATTCTTTCTTCTTTTTGCTGTTCTGACTGGGTGTCTTTTGCTTCCTTATACACCAAATTACTGATTTGATTCTTGGCTTCATCTACTCTACTGTCGATTTTCCTTTAAATTATTCTTTATTTTAGTTAGTGTATCCTTGATTTCTGATTGGTCCTTTTTATGGTTTCTATGTCCTTTTTTATGCTGTTGAAGTTCTCACTAAGTTCACTGAGCATCTTTATAACTAGTGTTTTGAACTCTGTATCTAGTAGATTGCTTGTCTCCATTTTGTTCAGTTCTTTTTCTGGAGTTTTGTTTTATTCTTTTATTTGGGGCATGTTTCTTTGTCTCCTCATTTTGGTAGCCTCCCTATGTTTGTTTTTATGTATTAGGTAAAACTGTTAAATCTCCTGGACTTGGTAGAGTGGCCTAATGTAGTGGGTGTCCTGTAAGGTCCATTGGCACAGCCTTCCTGTTCATCTGAGCTGGGCATTCCAGGCGTGCCCCCCTGCTCCCCTGCATGGGCTGTATACACCCTTCTGTTGTAGTTGAGCCTTGATTGCTGTTGGCATGTCAATGGGAGGGATTTACTCCCAGGCCGATAAACTACAAGGACTGACTGAAACCACTGACTCTGACCACTGTGGAGGATCAGCTGTGCAGGAGCCCACCCCATGGAGTAGAACTTACTTCAGCAGAGTTCTGGTGCCCACTGAGTCTGCCTCTTGAGTGTGTCACTTGTGGAGGTGTTTGGGTGGTACTTCAATGTGGTCTGAAGCTGTCCACCGGGTGTGATGGCTCTGGGGCCCCACTGGGAGGTGCAGGCCAAGGTCAGCCACCACCTGTGTTCTGCCTGGCATGAGTTACCAAGAGGTCTGCAGATGGCTGCTACTTGTACTAGGATTGGAGGTGCCCAGGTGAGGGAAAGCTGTGAACCAAGGGCAGCTGCCACTAATGCCAGGCCTGCGGCCACTTAGTGAGGGAAATGGGGCACTCTGAGGCTAGATGCTGCTTGTTTCAGAGATTTTAGGAAAGTCTGAAGTATGACTCAAGACAGGCTATTTGTATGGAAAAGCCACGGAAACAGCTTGGGTAAGACTGCAAGTTAGTGGGGTGGAGTCTCAGGGAATCACCAGGGCAGGGCAAACAGTGATAGCCAGGTTGATGGAGACTCAGGTACGGTACTGCCTGACAGCTCTGTTCAGAGAGGGCTCAGCAAAGGAACAACAGCCTCTGCTAGCACTTCTGTTTTGGAGAAAGCTGTCCCTCTAGCCCTCTCCCTGATGCCAGACAATTCAGTTCCTCCCTGTATATCCCTGGTGCCTTTTGAGCAGTTGCCCTAGTATTGCAGCTCAGGGGGAGTAAGTCTGAGTAAGTTCATGCTTGGCCCCTCTAAGAGGAACACCTGGGACTCCAGCATCCCTTTGTCTTACTCAACCACCATCACCGCTGGTTTTTACAGCCAGGAGTTGTGGGGACTTCTTTTCTTGAGACTGGGCCATGGGTCCTGCTGTGGGACTGGGACCCTTCACTCCTCAGGGGGGATCTCCACAGCCAAGATATATCTCCCAATATTTATCTACCACATGTAGGTATGGGACCAGCCCATTCTACATCACCACCACTCCTACCAGTTTCCATATGGCTTCTTCTACATATCCTTAGATGTAAGACTCCTGTTCAACTAGATTTCAGGCAGTTCTGAATGACGATTATTCTGTAGTTTAGTTGTAATTTTGATGTGGTTGTGAGAGGGTGTGAGTACCACATTTACCTACACTGTTATCTTGACCAGAAGCCTCCTCTGACATCTTGATGCCACTTCATAAGACACTCAGAGCCAAAACCTCCCAGCTAAGCCATCTCCAAACTTCTGACCGACAGACACTGTATGAGATAATAAATCACTATCATTGTTTTTGGCCACCAGAATTTGGGGTAATTTGTTATGCAGCAGTAGATAACTGATACACTCAGGGTACAAAATGATATATCAACATAATTAACCACTCATTCCCTTTTCTGAGGGACTCTGGCTTGCTCATGACCCCCAGTGCTTAAAACACATTTCATTCTGCATGGAGGTTTCCCAAATTGTGGTTTACTACCTATGTCTTTACTGCCCAGGAGCACCTGGGATGTTTGCATACAGTACCAATTATTGGGGTCCACAATGACAATGTTGAGATGTTCTCAATCACATTGAGAACACTGCTTGAAATAGTTCCCTAGCCCTGGCTGTGTAGCTCAGTTGGTTAGAGAGTTGTCCTGATACATCAAGGTTGCAGGTTTGATCCCTAGTCAGTGCACATAAAAGAATCAACCAATAACTGCACAAATAAATGGAACAATAAATTGATGTTTCTCTCCCTTTCTCTTCCTTCTCTATAAATCAATAAATAAAAAAAAAATTTTAAAAGAAATAGTGCCCTGACAGATGTGGCTCAGTGGGTTGGGCATTGTCCTGCAAACTGAAAGGTCGCTGGTTTGATTCCCAGTCACAGCACATGCATGGGTTGTGGGCCAGGTCCCTAGTTGGGGATGTGCAAGAGGCAAGCGATTGATGTTTCTCACGCACATGGATGTTTCTCTCCCCTCTTTCTCCCTCCCTTCCCCTCTCTCTAAAAATAAATAAATAAAACCTTAAAAATAAATAGTTGCTCAGCATGAGGATGAAGGGTTCCAACATGCTTTCAAGAGTTGCTGAGTTATCAGATGTACTGACCACCTTCCATTTGCCTCTGTAGGTACACGCTCCACCTTTCTCCTCAATGCTTTGCACCCTGGAGGCTGACCTGAATGGTTTGCTTCAACAAACCGTTGGTTTGTTGGCCTGCTTCAGTCAGTGAGACATATGCAGGAGACCAGAGGGAGAAGGAGAGAAGAATCTGGGGCTCATTCTCCTGCTTCCCTCTCTCTGGGGTCCCCATGAACTGTCTTCCTTCCTGAACCAAGGCCATTGTTCTTGTCAGGCCATGTACTTTCCACAGCTCTCTCTCCAGGTTCTGGTGACTGCTATTTCTCTTTGTCACTGTAACTAGCCCTGGGTTCGGCCCTATCCCTGTGGTTTCTCTACATCCGGCCCACGTCTTTGTAAGAAAATCTCTTTATTAAACTCTCTTCAAATTACCCAATCTGAGGTTGCCTGCTGTTTCCTGGTGGGAACCTGACACAATTCTCTATGTCAGAGGTGGCAAACACAAGGCCCGTGGGCCGAATCTGGCCCTCCACCTTGTTTTATCAAGCCCGGCACCTTGTTTCTACCCAGCGGCAGTGCTGAGTTCTCGCTTAACTGTTAAGGAGTAGTTACATTTACACAGTCCTAAAATTACATTTGGCTCTTTGAAGGCAACCGCCAGGCTGACGTGGTCCCTGGTGAAAATGAGTTTGACACCCCTGCTCTATGTGCTCCATGTCTTATTATGGATGGAATAAATCACATTTCCCTCATATGACCATAGTGGTCACAAGGTATTTGCTCCTCCTGAATCCATTTCCTTTCTCCCTGATTTTTGTTTGGAGATGTTCTCACCTTCCCAACATAATGGAGGTGGGACTCCACCCCCTGCTTCAGGGATGGATGTGTGAAATAGGGAGAAGCCCATTGGCTTTTTGCATTCTTCTGGAAACTGTGATTGGTGAGGTGGTATATCATGTGACTTTGACTGGACCAATCATCAGGTATGAGGAGGTCCTAGTTTGGGGCTACCTAGACTCCTGTGGGGGTCAGAGCTTCATCAGTAGAAGTACAGTGTGGGAAATTGCTCCCTCCCTTTCCTGCTGAGTTAAAGATGGTGTACCCTTGGGCAAATGACAGCAACTTTGAGCTTCACTTTTCTTTAAAATGTGCATAAGAATTTTTTTTAAAGATTTTATTTATTTATTTTTAGAGAGGGGAAGGGAGGGAGAAAGAGAGGGAGAGAAACAGCAATGTGTGGTTGCCTCTCACATGGCCCTCACGGGGACCTGGCCTGCAACCCAGGAATGTGCCCTGACTGGGAATCGAACCGGGACCCTTTGGTTCCCAGCCCGCGCTCAATCCACTGAGCTACACCAGCCAGGGCTAAAATGTGCATAAGAATTTTATAAGAGCCTCACTGGATTCTTGGAAAACCAAACTGGAGGACTCATAAGAATTTGGAACATTTTATTAAAACAGCTCTTTTATGTTTTAGCGAGAGGTCTCTTCTTTCCTAGGATAATTCAGTGGAGCTGGAAAGTGAAGAAATTTAAGTGACAGCCTCCTGCTGTGCTTGGAACCACCCCTCCCTCCACTGAAGGCTTTGTTACCCTATTGGACTGTTTGATTCCAATTCACTGGCTTCTCAGTTTCCCAAGGGGACTGGCTTTGGGTGACTCCACTCCACTGCCTCACCTGAGGTGCCCAGGCATGTCTGAATCACACTTCCCCCGAATCCACATACATTATTACCCAAACTAGATTTTCCTATATTTTCAATAGGCAGGGATCTCTGAGAAGAGTGGAAACTGGACCTGCAAGGTGTTCTGCTAGGGACGGGCTTTAAGGGCTGGCTTTGGCTGGCTCGAGAGTGGGAGCTGGGTGTGGCCTGGTTGGTGTCCTTCTGGTCTAATCTGTGAGTCCTTGCTGCAGAGATGCCCCCAGCAACCTCTGCAAACAGCCATCTGGTTACAGCCAGGCCTGGAACACCAATGAAGCAGGACAAGGAGACGTGAAGGACCTTGCTCCTCAGGCGTCTGAAATGCACCCCCATTAGAGTTTCACTTCTTGGGATTAAACATTGCTCTATTCAGATTCCCCTTTTAAAAATAAAAATTTTGGAAAAATAAGAGGCCTTTTGGGATCGGAATTCTGTCTCATTTCCCACTGCTCTTTCCCATGAGCCCAGTGTCCTATCCCCAGTGAGCTACTTAGTGTTTCCAGAACAAGTCCATGCTTGGTCATACCTTTGTGCCCTCACCTGTACCCCTCCTGTGCCTGGAATCCCCTCCCACTCTTTCTCTGCTGATGGACTCCTACTGGACTTGGAAGATTCAGCTTAGCGGTTGCCTCCTCCATCTCCGAGGCTGAGTTAGGGCTTCTCCTTTTTCTATCCACCGCGTCCTGGACCAGGTTGCATCGTTGCCCATAGCACTCTGGCAACTGCTGGCTTACATGTCTGCCTCCCTCAGTAGACAGTGCATTTCTTTCTTTTCTTCTTTTTTATTGATTTGAGAGAGAGAGAGAAACATTGATTTGTTGTTCCACTTACTTATGCATTCATTGGTTGACTTATGTATGTGCCCCGACTAGGGATTGAACCTGCAATTTTGGCTTATCGGGATGATGCTCTAACCAGCTGAGCTACCTGGCTAGGGCTGATAGTGCATTTCGTTTGGCAGACTCCGTGACAGGGTCACCCCTAGTGTCCCAAGCACCCAAGATCTGATACAGTCAGTGCTCAGGGCATCCTCGCTGACTATAGTGTGTCCAAACCATGGCCCGCGGGCCGCGTGCATCCCAGGATGGCTACGTATGTGGCCTAACACAAAATTGTGAATTTACTCAAAACATTATGAGATTTTTTTGTGTGTGTGTGATTATGTGTTGCAGTGTATTTAATGTGTGACCCGAGACAACTCTTCTTCTTCTAGTGTGGCCCAGAGATGCCAAAAGGTTGGACACCCCTGTATGTGTGAGTGGCATTGTCCTAACTCTGGCTGCTGTTATGGCTGCGCTGGAGTATGAGTTGGGGCTCCCCCAGGCAGACCCCGAGGAAGGATCTGAGTGTTCGCAGTTTATTGGGAAGGTGAAGAGAACACCAGCAGGGGAGTGAGAGAGTGAGATCTAGAAGAGAATTCAGCCCAAAAAAAGTGTGTCCTCAAACTGGTTACCACTGTGGGAGACTGGATCTTAATCCCACCAGAAACTCTGGGAATCAGTATAGATGGTCCCCTACCTGGGGACTGAGGGAGCTGTGGTGTTTGCCCCATTCCCATCCATCCTTGACTGAGGGCTGCTCCTGGGGGAGCATTAAGGGGCTAGCAACCCAATCAGGCAAAGCAAGGCAGGGGCTGCCAGCTAAAGCCAGGCCCTGTGCACTCGAGTGGCAAAGGTGAGGGGTATGGATGGGACTGCAACAGCCTCCCAAACAGTCTCCCAACCTCCACTCTTCCCCTTTCAATCCTGACTAGGCACTTCTTGGGGGCAGCAACTGTCTTACTCATCTTTCTGTTCCTAGCATTCAGCAACAGGGCCTGGCTCAGAAAAGAGGTTTGGTGAGTATTGAATGAATGAGTGAGTGAATAAATAAGGAATCGAATGGAGTGCCTGTGAGGTTAGCAACTTTCTTCCTCCCTGGCAGGGGAGATTATAGTCTTGGGATCCCTGGGAGACAGGAGGACATGGGTAGGTGATCGGGCCAGGGCAGGAGGGATGCAGGTGGGCGGTAATTGGGAAGGGGGAAGACTGCCCTATGGCTTTGAGGCTGGCTGGCCAGGAGGCCATGAAGAAAGGCTCATTTCACGTGTTTTATGGGGTGGAGAGGCTCTCCTGCTCATGCCTCACTGCGGTGGGAATCAGTTTCTGCCCTGGGCCTGTGGGGTTGCGTGACTCCTGGAATGCTGGGCCCAGGGCGTGGAGGCGAGCAAACGCCATTAGCCCTATCAGCGATCTCCCAGAGTAGATATGGAAGTTTGAGGAGGCCTGACCGGCTCTGCCTGACTGTAAAGAGACACGATTGAGGTGGGTCATGGGGAGGTGGCGGTGATTAAGGGGGGTTGAGTCCCTCAGACTTCCTGCCCAGCAGGTAGAGGCGACTTGGGGACCAAGAGGATGGGATATTAGTCATAATGTAAACCCTTTCTGAGCTCATAAAACCTAGGCAGAGAGTTGGCTTGGGAGCCTCCCATAGCTTCAGGGAGAAAAGCTGATTCCCTGGGGTGGAACTGTCGAGTCCTGGGCTTATCTTCCTAGCCTCAGACTAAAGTGTGGGCTTTCTTCTTGGGTGTACCTGCCCTGGGGCCTGGCTCAAGGAGCCAGGTGGACGCAATAGCTATAATAATACTAACAGTAACTCAGTGGCCCCATGATTTTTAGTTTATAGTGTTTGCAAAGCACTTTCTCCTCCCATTATCTCATTTGATCTTCCAAACAGCCTTGCTAAAATGTAAAAGTTTAGTATGAAATGGCTATCACCTCCATTTTATTGACGAGAAAACCTTGCCCCAAAGTTTCAGGCCTGAAGAAAATGGAGGTTGAAAGGAAGCACACCCAGGGAGTCAGAGCAGGAGGGATGAATTTCAACCACAGCCAGCTGCTTGTGGCTCTGGCTGCAGTGCAGGGACGCAGGCTGCGGTGAGCAGAGAGGTCTCCGGGGCTGGGAACTGGATGCGGGAGCCTCCAGGAGGAGGAACCTGTGAGTGAAAGGACTCTGGCCCCGGCCCCACCTTCTGTCTGGGCCACTGTTTCCTGATAATAAAACTCTTGTTCTAAAAGGAGAAATAGGAGCTCAGCAGAGTGTTCCGTTGAGTTACAGGAGAGAGTAAAGTCCTACGAAGGAGCCAGAGCAGGACACGCTTCTGAAATGGGGATATGTCTGTGTGCGCAGAGACTGGATCAAAACATCCGCAATGACCCATTCAGACAGGTCTCTAACCCCCCATTCCTAGAGGCAATAATGAAATGCAAAGAACACTATTCATCTCAGATGGTCACTGTGTAGGAGAAGCGAGTTGACAGATGTCCTAGCCCATGCGAAGCTCTTAAGAGCTGGTAGTTGAATGGAATCCTATTTCTCCAACAGTCTCTAGCACATAGAAACCACTAAATACTTAGGGAACCAATGGAGACCGGATACAAATAAGACAGAGGAAGTCAAATCTCCTGTTGACCTTGGTGGGAAAACAGGGACATGTGTTGGAATGTCTTTTGGTCTTTCCTTTCCTTTGCCATCCTGTCACTGACCTTCCATCACTCCTACCATCTGTCCAACAGCCGACTAGACTCCCTGCCTGGATGTCCAGCAGGTTCCCACCCTTGCTCTTTCTGGGCAGAACTTGTTACCCTTCCCTCAGCAAGCCCCCATCTCAGTAACGAACATGTCCCTGTTCCGCTCTGTTGCCCAAGTCAAACCTCAAGCAGTACCCTGGAGTGCTCCCCTCTCTTGCCCCGACATTAAGCAGACGCTGGACTGTTTCCCAAATCTGTCTGCTCCTTCTGACCCCATTGCCAATGCTCTCCCCTCGCTCATGTTGCCATCACTGCTTTTCCGCTAGACTGTCACAGCCACCCAGTCTTCCTACCTCCCGTCAGGTCCTGTCTCCCGCCTGTCTGCCAAAGGGATGACTAGACTAAATGTATCTGATTTGTCACTTCCTGCTTAAATCTTCTTTCACGGCTCTCTGCTCCCCCCAGGAAAATGTCCGAACCTCCTGGCCCATTAGCATAGGCCCCCACCCTAATTTGATTCCAGCCTTTCCCCTTCCTCCCAATACCCTCCTGTTCCCATTACCCCAAACTACTCAGCCTTCCCAAAATGCCACGTGCCTTTGCACATGAGCCCCTTGCCTGGACAACGCTTATAAATCCTCTCCGTCCGTCTCCATGCCACTTCCTCTCCGAACCCCTGACCTCAGGCAGAGTTAAATCTCTCCTGTGCTCCCACAGCAACAAAAACTATAGCACTCAGATTACCGGGGGCATTTGAGACAATCTATATTGATGGCTTTTACGTGCAAATTTTGATTGGAGAATCATGGCTGTCTTATTTAGCCATGGCACGTGCAGTCCTCTATCCTGTGAGGACTCACCTTTATTATTGTAAGAAGATAATAATTAATTCACATTTGCTGAGTCAAAGGGCTGTGTGCTTTCTTACCTCATCTCATTTTTCCTTGCCATAACTTATGAGGTAGGTATGAGTTTTTCCAATGATAAAAGAGGAAACAGAAATCTAGAAAGGTTAAATGGCTTCACCCAAGGTCATACAGCCAAGCCATGGCAGGGTTGGGGCTTTGAGCCCACCTGCCTGCCTCCAGCCCTTCCACCTCCTTCCCCTTGTCAGGCGGTGTTGGCATTGCCGGCTTATACGCCTTTCTCCTCTAGGGGAGTGTGAGTTCCTTGATGGTGTGAGTTGTGCCAGGCTTACCCGAATACCCTTAGAGTTGGGGACAGAGAATGTCAGTGAACATCTGCTGACACTGAGCTCAGATCTCTTCCTCCCATCCTCTCTCAGGCTGACCCCTGGTGATGCCCTATGGAGGTTCTCTCCTGGGCTCCATTTTGGTGTCTCAACCATGCAGGGAGCAGGGTCACGGACTCAATGTTTGATTATCAGCTGTGTGATGTTGGGCAAGTAATTCTTTTCCTATAGGACACTTGGCCCTGTGCTTCTCAGAGTGGTGTACATGGCTCTATCGTATGGGTACTTGAAGCCATAGAAAAATAGTAGCATACTTCCCTGCAGGGTCTTTTTCTTCTTGAAGTTTTGGGGTACACAGAAATAAATGAAGTAATTTCTAAGTGATATTTTAAACAATTTAAAGGTTAAAAACTATGTATTTTGGGGAGTAAACTACAAACTTTACATTAACTTTCAGGATAAAATGTGCATGGGCTGCTTTGGTTTTCAGGGAATATGATGGAAAGATGTGGGACGTGCACGCTACACGCCTCAGGTTTCCAGGGAATATGATGGAAAGATGTGGGACGTGCACAATAAGATTGCGCCAGTTCCCAGCTCCCGCGGCCACCCTGGCTAGGGGGCCTGAGGAGATGCTGACTGCATAAACCCTTCCTCCTTCTTGCCCGGGGCCCCTAGGTCTGCTCCTGTACCTAGTGGAAAACTGTGGAAATAACTATGGCTTTGGAGCTAGACAGACCTGAGTTTGAATCCCAGAGTGGACAGTTACCGTTCTGTGACCTGAGACTAAAGATTCTCTGTTTCCAGTACGTGTACAGGCTTGCTGGTGCCACCTACTCATGCTGCCCCTGCAGTTCACCCTCTGCCCTTCTTACCCTGCTTGGTGCCCCCATAGGCTGAATCCTATGATTGTGTCAATAGACTCTTTTTTCTCTGGTTTCTTGTAGGATCTGGCCAATGAGAGATCAGAGGGGGAGATGGGAGGAGAGAGAAGATGGGATATTTCTCGCCCAGTTGTTCTCTGCTGTCTGGAGGATAGCAGTGACGGTGTTCCTCAATTCCTTGGGCCGAAGCTCCTGCCGGATAGCCCTCTTCTATGGCTACAGCTCTCTGGGGTTCTGTAACCTTTCATTCCTTTATGCTCACTGTGTAGGGCTAGGAAAGGTTTTCTGCCAGGGCTAGCCTGGGGTGTCTCACCATCCTTTACTGGTTTCCTTTGCCCTCCACCCCAAACTTTGTAAATAGTCCCTGTGCTAAAGTCTTTCCAATGGTCCCTTTTGAGTGAGCCAGTTATTTCCTGTGGGACCCCATAAACAACCTCGTTGGGATTTTGGAAGGATTAAATGGCTGCAGAGCAGTTTATAAGTAAAGCTTGTACTTGGTGTTTGAAAAGAATAATGGTTATCATTGGGGACCGAGTAGGGAAACCAGGGAGGGCACAGGCAGCCCTGGCTAGAATCTTCCCAGAAGGAGGCAGCTCCTAAAACACGTTGTCCTTCACCAACAGCCATTCCCCACCCCAGAGCCCTGGGAGGCCTGGCTGGGGATAAACTTTTTCAGGGCACGGTTCCCGCAGCTGTGGCAGCAGCGGCAGCATCATTGATAACACTCGGAGCTCCTCAGAGGCGCTCCTGGCTGCCTCTCATCTGGCAGGCGCGGGAGGCCAGGGAGCCCCAGTGCCTGGCCGCCAGAGCACTGACTCAGCACAACACCCCTCTCTCAGCAGCTTGACTTGGGTGGGAACCAAGCAGCCGTCCGATGGCCCCTCCCCTCCCCTTGGAGGCGTTGCCCCCTCTGGCTGGAGCAGGCCCAGGCCCTAATGAGTGCTGGCTGTTGTCCTGCCCAGGCCCAGGCCCACGGAGGGGGAAAAGCTCTCAGGCAACAGAGAACACAGGCCTCTGATGGTCAGCCAGAGAACCCTGTCTCTTTTCCAGCCTCCCCTAGAGGCTCCCGAGGCCCTGGGGTGTCAGAGCAGAAGAGCAAAACAGAGTCTTTGACTGTGTAGATGGGGAAACTGAGGCCCAGAGAAAGCAATTTCCCATGGGCCACAGCAAATCACTCAGAACCCAGGCTGACACTAGACAATTCCTCCCAAGCTGGAGACTCATGGTTTCTTCTCTGGTTGAAGATACTGATCAGCAATGTCTCTAGGTCAGAACGAGCACCTAGCAAATTGTGTCAGGTTGGAGGTACTTGTCTTTAGAAGATTTTAATTGTTTTGGGGCACTAGGTATGTCACCTATTGTATATATGACCTCTCATCCTTACAACCCTACAAGGTGGGAACTTGTATTTTCACAAACTAGATGAAGAAGCTGAAGCCCAGAGATAGGAAGCAACTTGCCTGAGGTTGCACAGCTAGCACATGGCAGAGCCAAAATTCAAACTGAAGTCTCTCATGCCATACACTTGAGCTCTGACCACCAAGAACTAGTCTTAGCTTCTTCCAGACACTGCGGCACATGGTAGAAAAGAGCCCTACGTGGAGTGGGCCTCAGGCAGACCAAAGTCTAGCCTACGCTCTGCATCTACCTTTCTTCTGTGTAACCTTGGGCTAGCTCCTTCCCCTCACTTTCTTATCTGAATAATGGTGATCAGGCCTGCTCTGCTTCCTTCATGTGATATTCTGAGACATACAGGGTATGTCTCACCCCCATTTTACAGTTAGGGAAACTGAGACTCATTCCTTTATGATGAATGAATTAGAGGTAATTTGCCGGGGGACTTCTATACGCCAGGTACTATGTCCCCAGAGATAAAGGTGACTTGCCCAAGGCCACATACCTATAAAGTGGCAGAGCTAAGCCTCAAACTGACAGTGGATATTCTCATACATACTTCATGGCCTCTGGTATTGTGGAGAAGTGGCCACAGAAGCACAGTTTTCCAACTCCTGCAGAAGGCCACTTAGATCCTCTTTGAGCCCAGCCCGTGGCACTGACTAGATCCCAGGAATGACGCTCTCCCGGGAACTTTTGGCCTGGAACATATTTATTTACAAAACTCCAGAGGGGATGGAAATAGCCCAACCTACTCCCTACAGACCCAAATTAGCAATTTTCTTATTCTTCATAACCCCTCTGGAAATGTAAACTATGTAATATCAGTCTAAAATTAGGAGCGTTAAGTCACAAGAGAAAAGAAAATGTTTTCTTAGCCTCATCCCTGCATTTGTTCTAAAACAGAACACAGCAGTTGTCTTTCAAATAATTATTTTCTCCTAATACTTATGGATTGGGGGAAAAACACTCTTGAGAGAACATATTTTTACTGTACTGCCAAATGCTGAAATCCAATTCCTTTTCCTGGTTTGAACCTACAGGTGAAGGTCCAGAAATATTGAACAGGAAGAGACTGTTGATGGGCCCAGGATGCCTCCTTAAATGGCACTTTAATAATAACAGTGGCAATAATGTTCTCTGTGGGCAGCACAGATCTACGGGTTAAGATGTGCCAAGGAACTATGTGAAGTGTTTTACAACCACTATTACATTTAATCCTCATGCTAACCCTATAAATTGAGTAGTATTATCCCACTTACATATAAAGATAATTAAGACTTAAAGAGGTTAAGAGCTTGACCAAAAGCCATATGGTTATAGAATGAGTAGGTGGTAGAGTTAGAATTTTAACCCAAATCAGTCTAACTCTAAAGCCCACACTAGGATATTGTCTCTCATGACAGCTGTACCTACTATGTGCCAGACACGGTCCTACATAACATATAATAATCTCTTGATCATCACAATAATCCTTCCCAGAATTTTGTTCCATTCTTTCCTTTGCTCCCTAATGCAGATTACTCATACCAGCTTCAAGTCTGTCACACGCTTCGAGATTTTCTTGTTAGACCGCCAGTTCCCCTGGGAGCAGTGTCAATGTTGATAAGAGCGCGTGTGTCGTGCACCACCTTTGAATAAATTAATCCTAGTAGACTTCTAGGACCTTGGACACGTTACTTAACTTCTTTGACCCTCAGGATTCTCATCTGTCATTTGAGTTGATTGACTCCTTTGAGCTCTAATTTTCTAGAATTTTATGGTAACTGCAGGGACTGTTTGGAAATGGGTATGGGATGGGCAAGCGTTGATTTAATAAGCATGGGTTAGAAGTGACCTTGCCATGAAGGCAAAGGAACTTTGCAAGTTAGGGGGATGTGAGGCCCTGGCCCCTGGGAGCAGCGGGGAATGAACGGCAAGTGGGGGTGGGCGGAGGAGCAGCCAGGGTTCCTCAGCCAGCCAAAAGATTGTAACCTGACTGAAGAGAATGAGGTGAATCACAACCCAGGTGCAGGAAAAAGCACATGGTATGTGTGACCCCAGGGGCAGAGCTGGACCTACAAGACGTAAATCACCCAGAGGTTGAGAAGGGAGAGAGCTTCCTGTCCCTTTAGGTACTTGTTCAGGGGCTGGACAGTCATTGGAAGCCATGTAGAGGGGATTTGACTGTTTTAGAGAGCTGACTTTCCAAAATGCTAATTTGATCCTTTCCCTTCAGGCTGGCAAATCTACTAGATCCCAACTGCTTATGAATACTGTCCACGGTAGCTTCTTACCATGGAGAATGAGGCTTGTCATAATCTGCTGCTGCTGGCTTGGTTACATTACTTTTCACTCCTTAGCTATGGCAGCCATACCTAACTTCTGGCTGTTTTTTTTTTTTTTTTTTTTTTACACATTATGTATCATTACACTTCTGTGTCTACCCACATCCCCTGTGATTCCTTTTTCCTATCTTCAGGCAGTTCATCACTTGGGCTGAGTTGTAATCATGCATCTGATTTCATCGACAGACTGTGATGAGGGCAGGGCTTAGTCACACTCATCTTCATATGGTGGCAGACTTAACTAAAGTATGAATTAAGTATATATTTGATCAATGAGGTAGGATTAGATGACATCTGATGGTCTTTTAAACTCTTAAGATCCTGCTATTTTATTTCAATAAGCATTAACTGGAAGGCCGAACATGGACAATCACATGGTGAGGGCTGGGGATACACAGATAATGACGGTGATAATACGGTGAACAGAGACAACAGGGGCCAGGGCCAAGAACCAGGGTGAGGTGAGGAAAGAGGAAAACAGGAAGGTGGCCACCTAGTGAAGAACAAGTATGCTGTTCCCTTTGTCTCATAACCCCGAACTCTCCCAGTGAGCGTGTGGGAAAAGAGGAGGAAAGACAAAGCAATGGGATGTTCTTGCTGAAAATGAACTTGGTTCTTTCTCTCAGGACTTAGAAGCAAAACTGGCTTTCTTCAGGAGTCCCCTCATCCTCCCCATATCCTCAATAGGTGTTTCCAAGGGAATAGATATGCAGGGGCCAATTTCCAACCCCTCTCATCCTGACTTGCTTTATCAGCACCAAACAGTAGTAGCATATCAACCAAGTCAAGTCCTGGCCCCCCAAACCATCTGCCTTTGGTAGCCTCAAGGGAGCTGAGAAAAAGCCATTCAAATTCAGTAGCAACTAAGTAGGCCTACTACAAAAGCCTAATTTTCTCCCCACCCCTTATTCCTCAGTGGAATTGCTGTAGCTGCCCCTCTGGTTTCTGCCCCAGAGCTTACAATTGAGAATTTGCCAAGTGACACCAGCTAGTGTTTCCTGACTCTCTTGAGTTCTTATTTCTCAGCTAAAGCTTAGAAAAAAAAAAGAAGCCAGAAACTCAGGTCAGGCCAGTTTTTGATTGTGGCTGGAGAAGCAGGGTGCGCAGATAGGGTTTCTCTCGTATGTACCCGGCTGTCCCTGCGCTCCGAGCACAGGATGGAGATGGGAGAGGAGCCAAGTCACATGCAAGGGTGGCGCTGGGAGCGGGGCCCTCGTGGGAGCCTCAAAACCCTTTTTTGTTGACTCTTGACCAAAGTTACTTTTCTCTCTATTTTGTTGACACAAATCTGAAAATGTGTTTGTGTCCAGAGAAAGTACTATGAATAACTGATGATATAGTTTGTTGGTTAACTTGTGAATCATCCTAGGGGAGACAGAGGAAGGAGCAGGAGCTTTGGAGACTGTATATGATTTGTCATAAAATATTTAGCAAATGATCGTCCAAACCACAGGGAAAAAATCAGAGAGATGGGAATTTAAAAGCTGCCAGATTTAAAAAGCTATTTAATGCTTATCATCAGTGCCAAAGAGCTGAGAACGTTCCCCTTCTGGCAGCTACAGCTCCGAGAATGTGAAAAGGGTTTGGATGGGCTACGGCGTGCTGGTGGGAACTGCGCACGGATGGACAGCGTGCTGAAAGACTTTTTGTTTGGGAAAACTTGTACACAGGGGATCACCTTGTCTACTGCTTGCCTGTTCTTTCTTTTTCAAGATCTCCTGGATGATAAACTGTCCACATAAAACAGTAGTGAAGCCTCTAGTCAGTCACGTGACTATTTCAAAATATCCTGATGCTTGGCATCCGTGAAGGAAAAATAGCCATGTGATGAACTGAATTTGTCACATTTCTTCCTAATGTTTTCATGTCACCCAGACAATGGCTTCAGTCGCTGGTCCCAAAATGACATAGTTGTATCTGTTGTTTTAGTAAAGATTTGAGCTCAGAAGTTTTCTCTCTAAAAGGGTTAGGAAACCTACATTTCTAGGACTGATGTCAGGACTCACACTTCTCTGGCCTCTTTGAAAATCTGTTTATTTTGGGGTGAAAGATGAAAAGGTATTTCCTGATATTTCTCCTTGAAAGCCTCAAATGTGAAGTTATGTTCTCCTGAGTATTAATACATAAAGAAAGATAAACTAAGGGAGAACCAACAGGGAAATAATTTAGGTCAGTGGAGTAGTCACCCTGGCAGAGACCTCAGGACAGTATTATGAATTCACGGGTAGGCAGTGCTAGTGAATGTGGTGGCTTCAGTCAAAGAATCTTATTAATTGTGCCAAGAAGGTCCCTGCTTTTAGGGAACATATAACCTACTTGCTGGGGAGGTATGCACGACCTAAACAATATGGATAATTAACCTTTGAGATTAGAAAAGTAAGAGATCTTTGGGCAAGGTGGTCCCAAGGAGGATGATAGGAATAATTCTATATACATTAGAACCACAACATGGCGGTTCTCCCTCATTCATGTTTCGTTTTGGTTTGGTTTCTTCTTCACCGTGTTCCTGCTGGTTTGCTTTCTTAGAATGTTTTTTCTCCCACTATCTATCCCGAATACAACACGTCTTTTGAGGCCCACTTCAATGAATTTAGAGTCACTCTTGACTATTCCAATCTTCATTAATCTTCACTTTCTTTGAACTCTTATAGTTCTTAGAGTCTGAACCATTCATTTGGCAGACAATTATACTGTGCATTATAATCTGTTTTTATGAAAGATTAATCTTTTCTCCTGAACTCAATTGTAAGTTCTTTTTGGTAGGTGCCAAATTTTAAACCCTTCGGTGTTACTCACAGTTTCTAGTAGTTCATAACTTGCCAATAGGTATTTATGTATGCCTTGGTGTCCTGTTAGTGGGCTGCTCTTGGTGAGTGAAAATCTTGGTTGAGATTGTGGAAGAAGATTGGATTCTTGATAGGCCTAGGGATATGCTCCAACTTAACACATCCAGGTTAAGAAACACATGCTCTGGGCAGTTTTTAGCCCTGAAGTTCCCCTTCCCTTCTTAGGTGTGATTGTTAAAGCAGATGGGGGTTCAGAAAAGTTCTAAATTGCGTAAAAATTAATTTACTGAGAGTGAAAGTTGATTGGCAGTTCCATTAACATTTTTAAAAAATGTGAAAGAAAG
This sequence comes from Micronycteris hirsuta, assembly GCA_004026765.1. Taxonomy (NCBI): domain Eukaryota; kingdom Metazoa; phylum Chordata; class Mammalia; order Chiroptera; family Phyllostomidae; genus Micronycteris; species Micronycteris hirsuta. The sequence continues at coordinate 50,027 of PVJI01005382.1, read as the reverse complement.
AAGAAAGAAAAATAAAGGAAAGAAGAAAGGCAAAGAGGGAGGGAGAGAGGAAGGAAGGGAGGAAAGAGGTTATAAGATTGAGAAGAAAATGAAAAGAAAAAGCCAGGATTGTGGGGAGGTGGGCAACACGTCAGACTTAGTCTTCAAATACATCCACCAATTTCATAATGTGGTAATTTTTAATATTAAAAGTAAATTGTAAATGTATCTTTATAAACAATATGCATAAAATAGATCTATTATTCTAAAACCTTTTCTTTTTAAAATGCTTTTTCACAGTAAAATTTTTAGATGTCAGATCTTCCCTCAAAATAATAGTGCAATTGGAAGAAGGGAAACATTGTCAGTGAATTAGGACTTCTCTGCTAATACAAGTCCTTGTATATTTCCTGTAGGAGTGGGTGAAGACTCATGTCTGTCTCTGTTTTCTTTATTACTTGCAATAGCTGCACATGTTCTGTTACAATTTGTCTGAGGTCTGTCATTTTCTGGAGCAGCTTGGCAAAGAGCTGAGAGGACTCAGGGTGGTTCAGCTTGAGCTGGAGCTCCAAGGCTTGCAGCAAGTTGTCTTGTATGTCCTCAATGGGCTTCACATTCAGCAAACCTGGGCGGTCTGGGGGAGCAGAAGAACAGGAGGTTCAGTTACAAAATTTTCTGGCCCCACATCTGAGACATATTTAGCCAAATTAGTCACCCATCTTTTCATTGGTCTGTTTTGCTTTCATTTGAAAATAAAGTGGGAAGAGAGGCTAAGTAGATAGTGGGCAAGAACTGCATACAGAAAGATGGAATGAAACCAAGACTATCAGAGCCCTTTCCAGGGGCATTTTTTCCCTGGCTAGGCCGATATCTATGTAATCAGTAGACATAACATGGTTGCAGGGAAATCTCCTTTCCAGGCTGAGGGCTCTTTTGCCAGTATGCTTCTATTCACTCAGAAATTCCATTTGCAACTTTTGCTCCTTCCTGATGGGTCTGCATTTTATAATGTCTACATTCTTTTTTACCACAGCTTTAAATATGCTTCTAAAACAAGCTTTGTGTTCTCTTTTGCTTAATATAGCATATATATTTTCAAAGAGACAAGACATAGTTTTTAAATACAGGTACAATTTGGAAGGATAGGCCATTCCCAGATTTTAACAAAGGTTTCTGAGTTAATTTTCACTTTCTTCCTTATACTTTCCTTCTTTGAATTCTTAAAAGGTGAGCTTTTACATTTGTTATGTTTTTCTTCTTGTAGATTTTGTTAAATGTATCCTTAAATACATCTTTACTTTCATTCTCTACTTTATAATATTCTATACTTCTTTTTGTTTTATATTCTAATACACACCTGCTGATATTTGGAAAATTATTAATTTTAGTATATTAAATCTATTTCAATTTCCTGAACTATTGTCAATTCAAATAGTTTTTATCCTGGATTTTCTCTTTTGGATAGACAAAAATGACATCTGTAAATAATGGTAATTTTATTTATTTCTTCTTTTCTAGTGTTTACAATTCTCATTTCTTTTTCTTGCCATAGTGCATTGGCTGATACCTTTAATATGCTATTAAGTAATAGTAGTGGTAGGAGGCATTCTTGTTTTATTCCTAACCTTGAAGAGAATGCTTCTAATGGTTTACCACAAGTATGATATTAACTATAGATTATAATGATATATTTTACCTCTGGCTTTTCAAGAGTTTTAAATGTTTCAGTCAGGAATGTTGTTGGATTTCATCAGATGACCATAAAAATCAAGTATTGTGAATTATATTAATAGATTTCCTTATATCTTTGTACTCATTTGCTAATAATATATTTAGAATTTAAAAATTTGTAAGTTAGATTGGTCCAGAGTCTTCTATTTTTGTGCCATCCTTTGCCTGTTGTGATAATAAATGTTAACTGGTCTTACAGACTGAGTTGATAAGTTTTTTTTTCCTTCTGTTTCTATGCAGTAAGATCTGTTCCTTGATGGTTTCTTGGAATTGTCTGAGCCTGGTGGTAAATCTTTGACTACCTTCAATTTTTCTTCTATATATATTTTAGTCTCTTCAGGGTTTGTATTACTTATAAGTGAAATTTTAGTAATTTATAGTGGAGTGAAGTTGTACATGATATTCTCTTGAAATCTGAAATCTCTTATTATTTTTATTTAACTGAATGCTTTTTATTTGTGTATTTTCTTGTTTAAAAATCCAGTTTGCCAAAAGCTTATCTTTTTATTATCCTTTTTAAAAATATGGCTTTTGGTTTTATTAATCAACTGTTTTTAAAAAATAAAAAAAAAAATCCTCACCTGAAGACATTTTTTTTATTGCTCTTAGAGATAGAGGAAAGGAGAAAGGGAAACATCAACGTGAGGGAGAAGCATCAATCAGTTGCCTCTCATATGCACCCAGACCAGATATTGTATGTGCTCTGTCCGGGAATCAAACCGACGACCCTTTGGTTACAGGATGACACTCCAACCAACTGAGCCACACCAGCCAGGGCTAATCAACTCTGTTTTTCAAAATGGCATTTTGTTTTCGTTTTCAAATAATTCATTCTTTTAACTTTCTTTAGGTTTATTTTTTTCTCTTTTTCTAGTTTCTTTCTTTTTTCTTTTCTTTCTTTTTTTTTTTTGCTAGAGTGTGAAGACTTCAGGATTTGGAAGGGACAGCTGGACCCTTCAAACATGGGGAAAATGCTTTTCTCTCCCTGCGCTATTAATGACTAGGGCACAGGCAGCCCACAATCACTTCTGGATACAGGAGTCTAGTTTCTTGAATTAAATGCTTACTTCATTTAGTTTTAGTATTTCTTGTTTTTTGATGGATGCATTTAAAGCTCTAAAATTTCCTCTTAGTGTCACTTTGGTCTCACTCCATAGGCTTTCTTAAATAGTACTCTTATAGTTCTTTTCCAAATTGTCTGTTTCACTATTTTGATTTCATTTTTGACATAAGAGTTATATAGAATCATTAAATTTCCAAGTGGAAAGTTTGGGTGTTTGTTTTCTAATTCCTAAGTTTTATTTTCTAATATCTAAGTTTGTTGCAATGTAGTTAGAATATAAAGTTCTCCCATGCAGCTCACCAGAGGGGTGCAGGGTTTATGTTTAACATTTAGGACACCCACTTGATACCTTGTACTGATTCCAAATTTTAGCTATTGAAAGCTATTTACCCTCTTCTTCTAATTTTAACTCTTCTTCCTTTCACTGTAAATTAGAACACTGTATAAGAGTTTTTATTTACCTTCTAATATCCTTCATCCTCTAGCCTCAGCTTCTGTAATTATCCCTTTGCTCCAACCTTATTCAGCCATTTCCATACCAAGTTCCTCAAATTCCTAAGTTCTCTCACAACTGTACTTAGGCAGATTCTGTTCCTCCTATCCGAGAAACAGTCTTATCTTCCCTTCATCCATCTTATCGACTTCAACCTGTTCTTCAAAACATAGCCCGTGTCATGATGTCCTGGCAGCCTTCCTCGACAATGTCCCTTTCTCTCCCTTGTTCTTCCAATCCCCTTTCTGTGGATCTTGTAACACCCTATGAACACTTCAATCACTATTATACTAGTAGATTACAGTTATTGATTATGTTCATTTTCCAAAGATTGTACTAAGGGCTTTATACACAATATATCATTTGATCTTGAGGTCAGTGCTTTATGGAGGGGAAAACAAAGATTTAGAGGAAGGAGTTAAATCTTGCCCAAGATCTGCCACTTACTAGTAAATGGCAGAGCTGAAATTTGAATCCAAGTCTGTCTGATTCCAAACACTATGCAGTATTCAATTCTTATTACTCTGTATTATAAGTACTGATTTTCTTGTTTATGTCCCCTACTAAGCCGTGTGGTATCAGAGGGCAGAAACTCTGTCCTGATCCTTTCTGATCAAGTGGAAGCACTCAGTTGGCTGAGTTAATGAGTTATAGAAAGTTGTTCTAGCTGAGAGTCCTGGATTGAAAAGTATAATTCTTCTGGTTGGTGAACAAGTCTAAAGGCAGGATCACTACGCAATGAAGAAATCTCCTTTAAACAGTGTTTTTCTGTATCCAATAAAGTACAGCAAGCTTTATCCTTTGAAGTGAGGCACAGGGGAGCAGTATTAGAATGATCTCAGGGTGGGATATCTGGAACTGCACACATTCTCTGAAATTAAGGTTCTTTTTTTAATTACAGAAAGTTAACTTCGGTTTGATTTTCTTCCCCCTAACTTCTCTAACATGTCCTATTGACTGGAATATGTGTACTTTTTTCTTCCAATTTCAGCATTTAACTTTGTAACCGTCAGCAAAAATCTCAAATTTAGAGAATGAAACAAAATGATTTAGTCCTGGCCTAGAGAATCATGCCCCTGGAATGGGGCAGGGGGGCTTTCTCACAGTTGCAATACAATCATGAATACCCCTGACACTTCAAGGAAAATCAGGTGCTGGATTGGTGCCTTTGGTTTAATGATTGCTGATCCTCCCCCTGAACAAATGTTCCAGATCTCAAAGGCCTGTGGCAGTGCAGCGGAAGTGGCAGCACTGTGTGTCAAGACAGGTGTCAAATGTGGCTCCTCCAGGGGCTGGGACGGTGCACCCCTGTGTAGAAGCTCACGGGGGTACTGGCTTCTAAGAGCCTTTTCTCCTTCCTCCTGAGCAGCATCAATGGAGTCAGAACCTCTGCTGAAGAGCTTACATTAACCTAGGTTTCATTTATCACGACAGTTCTAACAACGAAACCCCGAAGTGCAGCTGGTCAGGTGTGCTGGAAACATTGGCTTTTGTGCAATCACATGAACTGGCCCCTCTAAGGAGAGAAGGGTCTGGTTTGGATTTTCAATCCCCTCTTTGGCAAGTCATTTTTTATGATGTGATGGATGAAATTTGGCTGAAATTTTGTGGCCACTGATTTATATTTTCTCCAGTGACAAGTTAGATCATTTACAGATCTATCCCACTGTGCTTACAGAGCCTTGGTCAAGGCAAAATGGAGTGCAATAGAGTGGGAAAAGCAGTAGGTTCTACTTCTAGGTCCTTCGCTAACCAGCTCTGTGACCTTGGGCAAACTGATTAAGCTCACTGGGCCTCAATTTTCTTTTCTGTAAATGAAAAGAATTAGACTAGATAGATGATCTCTAAGACCCTAATCCAAAAGTTCTAAGCTTTAACTCTTATTTGTAATACCCTTTACATAGTTCACATAATTAAACTGGGGAAACAAACTCAATTAATTAGAAAAGTGTACTAACGAAGCTTACACATTAAACTTAGAACACCTGGCTTACTTAAAAAGCAAAAAAGCTTCCTTTGGTCTTAAGCAATCCCTAAATTCAAGGACAAAAGGGATTTGTCAGCTCCCCCACCCTCCACCCTCCAATCAGCTATTAGGCCTTCCCTGTTCCCCTCTCCTGTCTCTTTCCACTTTCCTTCTACTCACACTCAAACCCTTACTGAACTAACCGAGGTATCACAGCGGTGCCATAAAAATCTGTCTAAACAGCCAGAGCAGTCCTGGGTCTTCCCCAGCCCTCTCCTCTTCCCCACCGGGCACATTACCTTTACCCTTCTCTCTCCTAAGCTCCAAGGACCCCTTCTTTTACCTCTGTAACTTGTTTCTGCGCCCACTCCTTCTACAGCTCACTTCTATCTCTGTGACTTTTTAAATAAACTTTCTCTTACAAAAAGAAAAGATACCATTCTTAGAAGGCCAGTCTGAAATCCTTTCCCTGCACCTCGCTGAGGGTTAGAATTGAGTTCCAGAATAGAATCAGGGTCAAGGGACCCCCTTTACCGGCCTAGGTTGCCTAGAAGGACAGTTTGGGAAAGTGTGTGTTGATTTACTCCAGGACCTAACACTCGAGGAAGCTGGAGTCAATTACTGGTTCCTTACTTCCCAGGCTGCAAAGAATTGGGAAAGAAACCTTTCCGGTTCCCATTCACACAGTGCTGGAATTGATTAGAGAGCACTGTTGGTTATGGGCAAATCTACAAAGCTTCCATCTTATCTAGATCTGGTTCCATTAAGTGGAGTGGTTATCTGAAGCAGATTCAAGTTCTCTCCACACTCAGAGGTGTCTTAGTTAGGGAGCCAGATGGCCACAGTGCAGTCTCCTGAAGGAGAGGCAGGAAAACCAAGTTGAACGGTTTTGTCTCTGTTCTAGGAGCTGCTGTCATGGCATTCCCAGTCTATCCCGACTGGCTTTCTGACAGATATTAGTGATCTGAAAAGGACTGTGCCCAGAGTATTTAGAAGAAAGAAGTCTGACAGCTGGGCAGCTGTAAATTGATCCACGGACAGTGAAAAACCTTAGCCCACAGGTGTGGGAGAAAACTGAAGGGGAGGGAAGGCTACTTAGGAAACTTTGTACTTGGTGTCTCACTCTTTTGTACTTCCTCTTCAGTTTCCTTTGTTCCATTGCTCCCTACGTTCACAGACTTGTTAAAAAGAACAGTGGATTTGGAGTCCTGTGTCTCCTCCACTTAGTTTCCTTGTGATTTTGGACAAGTCTAATTTTCCCAGGTTTTGGCTACATTTTTAAAGAGAACAATGGTATTTCTTTTTTTTTTTTTTAAGATTTTTTTAATTTATGTTTAGAGAGAGGGGAAGGGAGGGAGAAAGAGAGGGAGAGAAACAGCAATGTATGGTTGCCTCTCACATGGTCCTCACTGGGGACCTGGCCCGCAACCCAGGCATGTGCCCTGACTGGGAATCGAACCGGGACCCTCTGGTTCCCAGCCCACGCTCAATCCACTGAGCTACGCCAGCCAGGGCAGAACAATGGTATTTCTTTAGCGAGGGCATGGTGAGAATGAGTTAGGTAAAGGAACTTTATAAGATATTACCATTCCCTGTGTTTGTTCAAATAAAGGCAATTTCCATAGGGATGGGTCAGGAGTATAAGCAGGGGTGGTGGTGTGGCATCAACACACTTGGGAAATGGAAGGTTTATTTAGCTGTCATGGGTAAGAGCATAAATTCAGGAGTGCAAGAAAATAATCCCTGCTGCAGACACATGCTTGGGGTTTGAGCAGGTTCCCTTTCGTGTGGCTTAATGCAGGTAAGAAAGACAGTTTGAGCAGGACGACAAAACAAAGAAGCCTGGTGCCCAAACTCACTTCCTCCACGAAGAGATGGCGTTAGGGATTCTTCAGCAGTTTTCTGATCTAACAATCAGAATCATGGTGAGCATTAGGCAAAACTGTGAATTCAGCCAAGTTTATCTTTGGGAAACTATGGTCTGGCCTATAGCAATTACCTCCCACTATCCCACTTTTCAGAAAAAATAATGTAAGAAAGTTTCACATGTGTTCTTCTAAATTTGAACTGGAGCTTGATGGAGCACAGTGATTTTCAACTTTGGCTACACCCTGAAATCATCTGGGGAGATTAAAAACACAACAACTAATTAATAACTGGGTCCCGTCTTTAGTGATTCTGACTTGGCCTCGGGTACGAACTTCAACATTTCTAAAAGCTCCCAGGTGACTCTAATGTGCAGCCAAGAGCAAGCACTACTGCTTTAATGAAAAGCAGTTGGAATCCCAACCTGAAAACTTATTTGCTAGGTAATCTTGGGCAAGTTCCTTAACCTCTCTGTACCTCAGTTTCCTCGTTTTAAAAAACGGGGACAAACTCATAGTGTCGTTGGGATGACTAAAGAGTTAATAGAAGAAAAGCGCTCTCAGAGTCTGACACATAGTGCGTTAGCTCTATCTATTTATAATAGTATAACTCACCTCTTTTCCTTTCCTATCTTTCTTCTCTCATTTCTCTGGATTTTCCTGGATCCTCTTAATATCTCTCCTATTCTTTGTCTATTAATTGCTCCCTTCTCAGCCGCTCCCTCCAACCCCTCCTATGTTCTTCCCTTTCCATTCCATGGACTGAAGCTTGCTGGGGATCCGGTATTAGAAATCCTAGCAAGGCCAGATTAAATCAGAAGTCTGAGCAAACGATGGTTTTAGGAGAAATGTAGTTGATGTTGTCAGGGAAAGGGAACAACGTAACTTAGAGATCTTGTAAATGCTTTAAATGCTTTACCAAACAGATAAAGATCATCTGTACTGAGCATACTCTGCCTTTAAAGCACATAGTCCTGGTAGAGTCCTTCACTCGGAAGTGGGTTAACGTTCTAACATTTTCCTGTTTAAACAATAATTTAACAAATGCTTTCTCTGTGTCCAAATGAGAATTACTCTTCACAACAATAACACACAGGATTTGGTTAGGATGGTGGAGGTAGGTAACCACCACCATGAAACCAAGCCCAGGCAATATTTTCTTTCACGTGCCCACTAAGATGCCAATTCCACACCAAGTCCCTTCATCTTAAATGCTAGATGACCACCTCCAAAAAGGCCCCCTCTCAAACTACAACACAACACAAAGGCATCTAATCACCAGGGAGGTGGCACTGTCCTGTGTGCTGGGTTCAAAGCTTGTTTCTTTGCTTCGTGGTATCTATAGCAAAGTAACCTTGGGCTCTGCTTTATTTCCAGGTCTTTTAGAATGGTCTTGAAATTTCAGTCCTTCCCCTGGGACATCCTTGTCTTTCCTATCTCCTTTCACCCTGGGATTAGGGTTCCCCTGTTCTATCACTGGAGGTCAACTGATTGAAGTTTTATTACCTAGTATGTTCCTTTTCTCAGTGTCAGGACCAAAAGAGCAGTTTGTTCTTCCCCCAAGCCGAGGAACATAGATTTAGTTCTGCCCCTTCCATATCCAACACTGGGTCTAACCAGGACTGGAAGCGGGGGAGGCAGAGGAAAGGCTAGAGCAGAGACAAAGGGGAATGATTTCTTCTTTCTCATTGAGCCTGACACAACTCATGCTCCCAGGACGACTATTCTTCCTAGCTTCCTCAACTTCTAGAAATGCCAACAGCAAACAAAGGTAGCCAACAGCAAACTAAAAATAAAAAAGGGGCCAAGGATTAGTTCTCTGCACCACCCCCATGTCTTCTTTCCAATGTCCTCGAGAAGAACCTCAAAACATAGGTGTGATGAGTAATCTCTAGATATAACCTCTCAACACACGACGTCCCTCCAAACTTAATCAGAATTCTAGGAGTGCGGAAACCCACACACTCCTATTCCCTCTTTGCCTCAGGGCCACGGGGTTTAGTGTTCTCCTCTCAATTTTTCAGGCCCCTCCCCCTTTCTCCATTTCTCTTTCCCTTGGGGTTTTGTTCTCAATCCACAACTAATCCCCTTAAAGTGATAGCTGATAAAGGGATTAGTTGATATCTCTCCAGGGGTATTTATATTGTAATAAGAATTTTAAGAATGACTATTGGTGGAAATAAGCTTTTTGGCAGAATTGAATGGAGATACTACTTCCAATTATATCATACAAGGGAAGAGGGAAAATTAGCATTTGTTGTGTGCTTAACATATCCCAGGCATTGTGCCAAAGACTTCACAAAATGTTATTTCATTTACTAGGGAACTGATAAGGAAATTAAGGCTCAGGGAGGTAAATAATTGCCTGAAATCACACATCTAGTTAGTAGTGGAGTGGGGAGTTTCTGGACTCAGGGCTGTCCATGTGATTCCAATGCACCATTCTGCCTCTCTTCTGGTGTAATTATTTGTGAGCTGGCAAGACCCTTGAAAGGTGCTTCCCCTAGGAGTACGTGACTCCTTCACTACCTGTATTGGCCTTTCTGTTATGAGTGGCTCGAACCACTCCTTGGTTTCATTCTTTCTCACTTGCAGATGATCTGTCTGAATGTCTTGGTGAATTGTGCCAGTCTGGAAGGCTGCCTGGGGTCACCCAGAGTTTAAACACACATTGTGAGAACCCCAAATGATAAAGTACTCCAAAAAGCGGCCCACTGACTGACTGACTGAACCTTTTCCAAGACTGCCGGTGTGGTGACAGGAATGACTCAGCAGTTTGGCTTTCAATCCCATGTCTGTCTCTGGGGTCAAATACAATCCTTTGCTCACTCACTAAAATGATCCCAGCTTACCAGGCCTGTGGTGAGGAGGGAATTTTATTTCTGAAGCAATCAGAGATAAAGATTTTTCTATATTCTACAAAGAGCAAAAGACTGAGTGTATCTGTGTGTATATTTTTAAGTTTCACAGATGTTTCTAGTATATTCCATCTTCTCCCTATCCCCCACCCCAAGCCCCAGCTCTCTGGTTTTCAGAATTTGAGTGCCAGTAGAGAACTTATAAATACACTTCACTTCTGTCTAAGTCCATGAGGGTATGAAAAGGGTGAACTAATGGGACATTTGTAGATAACTCAAACTGAGTCATTATTTGAAACCACACCGGTTATCTGGCAGCATGGTAGGAGGAGTAGAAGGGCCGAAGGGAAGAGCAGCATATACTTTACAGACCCAACGTCGGTGCCCATGAACTGTTTTTCAATTAATAAATGAATGATATTACTCTCTGACACAGTCATGGCCTGGATGGGGGAGTTGAACCATGTAATAACACTCTTTGACTATACTGTTTAAGGCTCACTCATGTGGGAAATCAGATGTTCTTGTTTATTCTCAATATCACAAAAAGAGTCAGAAAAATAACTCTCACCAATTAGACACTAGCCTGAGTCTTGTCCGAAAAAGCTGTATGGATAAGGTAGCTGAATATTTAACTGGAACAGGAAAGTAAAAGAAAGTTGACTCATTATTGTTCATAGTATTTTTAATACCTAAATCTTAGACTACTTTGGGTTTTGTCTCCTCCCAGTTAACTAAGAAGGATGGTAGTAACACAGAAAGAAGAAGTGGGGGCCACTGGACGATGCAGAATCAGAGACCCCCTAAACTGGGGTTTCCTCAAGAGAAGTGTAGGCCCACTCAGGCACGTACACTCTGTGCTATATGTCCATTCTAACTAGTAGAAATAGTTTTGCAGTAAAACAGAAAGATTACACATGAGCTGGAAATATCCTCAGGATTCTGAAAGGCAGCTGGGGATGGGGCAGAGAGACGGAACACTCGCAAACCCAGAGTTCCTCAAACTCCGTGCCTGTGGGACATCGGTGTTCTGTGAGCTGGAACGAGATGTTCTGCTGCTGCAATTTTGATTGTTTCTAATGGGCAGCGAGAAATTGAGCTATTGGATGGTACTTAACAATTTTAAATTTCTCTCATAAACTTTTCTGCAACCACTTATCTCTATTAGAAGCTGGTGTAAGATGGTACCTGATTAAGCATGAATGTATTTACTCAGTCATTTAAAGCTTATCGTCAACTTCTGTGGGGGTGCTCTGCAAACAGTGATATTATTTCCAGGGGCCGTGCAACCTGAACAAATTTAAGAATACAACACCAGTCTTCAGTGTTATCACTGGGCCGCACTCCTTCCCAGAGCCGAGGGTGTAATTTTGCTAGATAGGTTAAAATCTCAAGAAGGGCTTTGCATATTAGTAATATCTGGACTATAACCTGGAAATTCTTGATTAAAATATTTGGAGGGAATATGAAAATAGGTAGTTTGGGATAACTGCCAAAGAACTCTAAGACCAAGGTAATTAACTGGGATGCTCCCCCATCAAACTAAACAAAAGGCAGTAGTAGTTAAAGGCATCAGTTTTGCTTTTTTTAAATCCTCACCCAAGGGTATGCTTTTATTGATTTTAGAGAGAGAGGAAGGAGGAGAGAAAAATACTGATGTGAAGAGGAAAACATCCATCGGCTGCTCCCTGCACATGCCCCATCTGGGGTTCGAAACCACAACCTAGGCAAGTGCCCCGAGTGGGAATTGAACTCGCAGCCTTTTGGTGTACAGGACAATGCACCACCCAACTAAGCCACTAGCGAGGGCAAAGATATCAGTTTTAAGTTCAGGGAGACCTGGATCTGAACCTTGACCTCATCATTTAGTAGCCCTGTGACCTTGGGCAAGTTGCTTAATTCCTTTAAACTTCTACTTTCTCCATCTGTTAAATGGGGGATAATAGACTTTGTAGAGATGCAGGGAAGATTAAATAAAGATTATTAATGTATGTAAAGTGCTTAGCATAAATTCTGGCACACAGTGATGTAGTCAATAAGTGGTAGTTATCATTAATATTTGATTATCATTCATTCAACGAGCACTTATTAAGTACTTATTCTGGGTCAGGGGCTGTGCTTAGATTCTATTCTTATTCCAACAAATTTAAAGGTATATACCTAAATCTAAATCTGTATCTATACTTATATATACTATACAGTTATGACCAAGGGTGAGAAACGGAACCCAGGTTATTGACATATGGGATTAGCAGCTATCCAAAATTTCATAGGATATCAATTTCCCCTTGATCTGAAAACATATAACTATGAGAACAGTTCCCCTTTCTTGTACCCTCTTCTCCCTGCCCACTCAACAGCAGAAACACACATGATCACTCCAAGAACAGCTATCCAAAATTGCTTCACAGAGAAATGGCTAGGATTGCTGGAAAAAGAAGAAGCTGCTATATAGGTAGGTGGTTTGGATAGCCAAGCCAGACTCAAGAGAGCAAGGGAGGAGGCTGGATGACTTGCCATCTATGGCCATTGTATCAATATTTATAGCTTCTCTGTCATTAGGATGGCGATGGCAATCTGCCTAGAAAAATAGATTGTAAAATCCAGTGAATTTCCTCCCCCATATCTTGGAAGTTTGGGAAGAACTGTAATGAATTCCAAACTGTTTTGAATTAACAAAAAGAGCTTTTTCCTGTTGTAGAGTTCCAGCTGGAACCCTCCTATGCTTTTTCTTCACCAAACAGCAAATACTCAAAGGGGCAAAGTGTCCAATGGAGTGTCCTGAGGCTTGTCAGCTTTACTGAGCTTTCCACTTGGCTTTGGTTGCTGGGTAGGTTTTGGGAGTTTACATGTGTGGCTGGCATGATTTTGTGGCGCCAGCTGCAAACATGCCCTTGCTGGAGGCAGTTTTATTACTCTTGACGCCACCCATCCAGTCAGTGAGAATACAGGCAGCAAGGCAAACTATTACTCATCACAAATATCAAGGAGTAACGTATGTATTATGGGTACATCTATAGCTTAGTGAGTATCATGAAGGGAGCACAGGCTGTGGCCCCCAACACAAATATGAGGGTTAGTCACAATCCACTAGCCAGGTAGCAGAGGGCAGGGTTTGTTGCAGATGGGGCACATGGAGGTGACAGAACACCTGGGTTTCAGTCCCAGTTGCACTGCTCACTAATTGTTAGATCTTAGGCAAACTGCTTAAGTCTATGACCCTCACTTTTCTTTCTATGAAATGAGAATAAAAATATAGAACTGTCAGGATCTAATGAGAGAGTGCATATGAAATACTCTTAAAATGTACACAGTGCTTTCCTTTGTTTCTAGAATGTTGATGTTCTTTTTAGTCTCAGTCTTGCCTCTGGCTCAGAGGAGAAAGAGAGAGAGGAGAAAAACTTGAGAAGAACTGGGTCATCTTCCTCACAACCTTGGTTTGAAAGCTGAGTAAATAGTAGAGATGCTAAGCACCAGGCCAATCTAGGTACCACATCTAATGTTATCAGCAGTTTCCAGGGTTGAAGCTGAGTGACAGTGATCTTACTATAGCAACTCTAGTTTCCTCAGCAAATACTTGTGGGGTCAAATCAGGTACTTTCATCCAAAAAATCCCCTTTATGTCCTCTGGGGCCTCCCTTTAAGCTCCCCAATTCCTTACGGCCCCATTCCTCCATCGTGCCCATCTCCCCGTTCTTCCTTCAGTCTAGGGCTATAGTGCCTTCACCAGAGGGAAATGTTCTGTGATTCTAAAGCTAGCTCAGAATGAAGTCAGTGGGTCCCTGTCGAAATCACTAAAGCTATTTATAGACATCAGAATAAACTGCAGAGGAGAAAATAATCACTCTTGTTAAGATCAGGTAGGATCAGAAATCTGTTGACTGGATCAAAACCTCTTACTTATGTGAGTGTTTTCCTTTTCTGGAAAATCCAATAGGAAAACAAGTAAAACTAACTGAGGAATTATATGACACACTCTAATAAACCACAAACTGGGACACTGATTTTACCAATCTACCGGAGACTGGGATTCTGATCTTTCTGGAACCAGCACTTGCATTTAGAGGGACTTGAGCAATTCTTTCTCTGACCTGTGCTCAATCAGCTTCTCTGACTACAGAACAGAATAACATTCCTGTGTGTTAAACAAACACGGGGTCCAGTTTACTCGTTTTTATCCACAGACTGACTGAGGTAGACTTCATCTACAAAAGAAAACTTTGACCAGGAAAGGGCTTGTCTTTTGTGATATGCTAGTCAATGGGAAATTCTTTTTTTTTTTTCAAGTAAGTCTAAAATTATTCTCAGGGTTTTCTTATTATAACCACAGACGTAAGATTTTAATAATCTATGATTGGCTACTACCTTCAGATTTCTTTCACTATTGTGAGGATTCAGTGAGATCTGGCTATTGGTCACTGTAAAGATGGTGAAAGACTAAAAGAATGCATTTATACAGCAACTACATTTAAATGGCACCATTTTTAATTTTCAAAGTTAAAGTCTGTCTGAAATATCTATTACATTGAACCAAGCTGTTCACAGAACTATTGTTTTGGCTATTAATGAAAAACTTAAAGGCCTAACAAATCACTGATTTTTAAATAATCTAGCTTGTGAAATAGGGGCAGTGAGGCATTTTTCTAGATGAAACCACACTGTTGTCTCATGTGCCCATAAAACAACACTGCTCAGGTAATTATCATGATTGTTTCTTATCTAGATGTTTCCTTGTTGGAAACGAAGCATCTTTGAATGGCTATTCCAAATGCCTCCCTCAGTATCTGTGGCGGGAATATAAGCTGGTACCAATTTTATGGAAAACAATCTGGCAATGATGTAACAAAAGACTTAAATGTTCATATCCCTCTACCCAGCAATTCCATTTCTGGCCATTTGAAATAAGAAAATAATATGAAATATGAACCGAAATTTACACACAAGAATGTTCACTACAGCAAAATTTGGAACACATTTTCAGTAATTTTCTATATTCTTTTCCATAGGCTTTCATAATAAATTATAAGCAACCTAAACATAAATAGGGAAATAATTTAGTTTGTCATGGTTCTTTATAAAATGAAATATTTTAGAGTCACTAAAAACGGTAGCATAGGCCTCCCACCATGTGAGGACTCATTGAGAAGGCACTGGCTGTGGAACAGAAAGAGGGCTCTCCCCAACACACAACCGTCTTGGACATTCAGCCTCCAGAACTTTGGCCTTCCACAGTTGCAAAAACAACTCAAAAGGATGGTGAGGCCAGAAAGATGAATGCTTTCCATTGCACTTCCACATGTGTGAGCAAACTACTCCATTTTCAAATATCCTGTGTTATCTTCCAAATTGTTTACCACCAACTGTTTCAATAACCTTTCCAAAGGGCAGTTGTAAAGGAGCACAAAGTTGGGGAGCAAAAAGTAGTACTAGTTGCTGATATTGCACTTTAACCTCATCCCCGCTTACTCCATTCCTTGAAAGAATAATAATAAATAATTTAAAAATAGTAGTGCATATGTATGCTAACACATGCATAGACAATTTTTGGTAGGAGAAAAAGGACTTTGTTAATCCAGTTTTATTCTGAGGAAAGAGACCTTTACTTTTCACTTCCACCTTTCTGTATTCTCCGAATTATCTAATGAGCAAGTATTACTTTTATTTTTAAAAATGAATAAAAACTATTAGCAAAGAATATGTAATGACACAGGAAAATATTAAGCAAAGAAAGGAATACAAACATGGTATATATAGTATGCTTAGGAAAAATCTTAGAAATATATCAAATGTTAATAATTTTATTTCTATTTTTCATTAAAAATACAATATGCCTTAAAGTATTAGCTTGTTAAACAATATTAACTTGTCTTCTAGTGTGGCTTTTCAAAATTTAATCTTTTCCTCTCAGTGAACCTCAAATAATCTGGAATCTCATTTTTGTTTGCTGAATTAATCATAGCTCCAATAGGATCAAGGGTTAATTTGTTTAAGAAGTAGATCCAGTCAAGATATTAAAACAAGTTGGATAATATATTCTTGTTATATTAAACATAACACCAAAAAAGTAACTTTTAAATGAGTTACAACTTGACACTGGGCTTAGAGCTCCAAAGTTAACATATGCCATATTGATATCTGTTTGCACCCAGGTAATGTAAAGGGCAGTATCAGTACAGACTCGAGCCAGACTGCCTGTGTTTATAATCCTGGCTCCACCTTTTGCTAGCTTTGTGACCCTGGGCAAGAGATTGAATCTTTCAGTATTTTGGTTTCCTTGTTTGCAAAAGGGTACTGACCTCATTGGGTTGTGAGAATTAAATGAATGTGTATGAAGTGCTTAGAACACAATAAGTACTTAGTAGGTGTTTGCTATTATTATTATTATTATTATTATACTATACACCTGATTTCAGAAGCATTCTGCTCTCAAGTAATTGGACAACAAAGGACAATGGAGTGAATTGTGTTCTTTATAATATCCTGTACATTTACACACAGCTTATATCTGTATTTATAGGACCCCCCTATCACATCAGTTTTCACAGAGGAAATTCTGTAAGTACACATAAAAAGCTCACCTGAACTCCATTTTAGTAATGAAAACTTGTCATTGAAAACAGTTTTATAGAGCAAAATGACAGTAAAACTTTCTTCTATTCAAGTTGGAAACATGTGAGAGGCCAATGAAAGTAGCATTTAGTATAAAACTTGGCTTTTGGAGTTGGTTAGTTAGATCATGTACTTGCTAGGCCAAAAATACAATGAATTGCTAAGTAACTCAATTTATTTCTCTGCTCTGTGTTCTTTGGTTCAGATTGCATTCTTAATCGCAGCCAACCACCTCACAAAGGTACTTTAAGGGAAGCAATTGGAGGAATATACATGAGAGAGTAGGTACGGGCCAGTACACAGTATATATGCCTTGCTTCCTGATATTGGTAAAGCAATTCAAAGAAGTATCTCACTGATGGTGGGGCAGGAGCATAATTTGACCAAAAACACTGAGTAATGCTTTCTATATGGCACGTGAGCATCATTTTAAGCAAAGTTATACATGCATTTACTTAAGTGAGTATTAGACTGGCCTTCTGGAAAGGAGAGGAAAAAGACAAGGAAAAAAAATAAGGAGAAAGAAAATGGAGAAGAGGGAATTTATCTTCCATGTTTGAATTTGACTGGCAAAAATGTTATGAGGGTTAAAAGAAAAGAGCCTGGATTAGCTACAGCCTTCAAACAGCAAACCTATGATATTTTTTCTTGGTATTTTACATGCGTGGTGACACTTTTGGGGCATTATGCCATTGGCATTTTCTGTATGGAAAGTACAGTGAGTAAAGAGAGAAAAGAAACATTGACTAACACCAGAAAAGTAAAAAAAAACTTTCGGCCATTCCACCACCATCCCACCCTCTTTCATGAAAAACCAAAGATGAATCTTACCTCCGCTGAGAATAATGACAGCTATAAATATTGCCAAGTCGCTGTCATCTAATTCCAGTGCATTGAACTTCACAGCAAATTCAAACTTGGGCTCCATAAAGTCACCAAAGGGCTTTCTCAAGCTCTTCAGAAACTCCCTTGTCATGAATCCTTGGCCCTCTGATATGAGAACCCCATCTTTATTCATCAAGGAAGCCAGCATTGTGTAAATGATCTCATGGACGCCATATTTTAGGAGAGTTACTTGGTCATTCAAGTCAAGGTTTACAAAACCAGGAATACTTTTGGCATATTCTGTGATCTCTTGCACAGCTTCCACTGAGCGAAACTGACACCCCTGAAATATGCGGATGGCCACCTCTTTGCTCTGCTCCTGCAAAGGGGTGATGTGTTTGAACTTAATTTTATCTTCTCCCATCATTAAGGAATTCATGTCATAGATAACAAATGGCTGCAAATAAAAAAGAGGAAAAAGTGGCTGAGTTGGAGATTTCTAATTCACAGTAAATAGAATCCCAGTTTCTTTATGCACATTTGCTTTAATAGCTAAAATCTTTAAGAAATCAACACTTAATAATGACAAAATACTCTTATTGTCTTCTGGGACTGAAGATAACTTTACCAATTTTGGTCTTCTGTTCCTTCAACTTATCCTGCAACACTTTACCTATAGTTTAATTTCTGTTGTTTGAGGAATGTTTGTCATTGATTTAAAAAGTGATATAAAATCTATTGTTTATCTTGGTTTTCAATAGAGCATATTTTTAACATCTCTCAGTAAAAAATCATTTCAGCAACCCAGGGTTGAACAGACCTACTTAAACATGAAGTAAGCTTGCAGTTTGAGATTAAATCTACTGAGATCTCAAATGAAACAGTGTGCATGTGAAATACACTTAACTACAAAAAAGTGGGTCTGAAAGCTGATTAGAAATATTGAGCCAAGAAAATGCCTATTTCTTTTTTTAATGCTCTGGAAGCAATCTGTTTCAGTAAGAGCAGATGTATAAGGCCTGTAGGTAAGTGCTGCAAAAAGTGGCAAAATAAAAAGAGTTTGAATTTATTTTTCAAAATATCTATTCTTAAAGATCAAATAATCAATAAAACATGTGCATCAGTTACTGAGGTTTGCAATAGGCTGCTTTAAAAAGCAAGTTGTGTTAAGTCATGAAATGACCTCTCTTGCATTTTTTTGTACAGAACTAACCAAAGGTTTGTAGTCATTGTGAAAACTCTCAAGCCTACTCTGGTTGAGAAGGGGCAGTACTTTACATACACTGGATATACTGAACTATATGAGAAATAAAACCCTGATCCTATTCAAATGAGTGTACGTATGTGGAAGCACTGGAATAAGAGTTGGGAGTACTTGGGTTCTAGCTTTCGTTCCGTGGTTAACTATGTGACTTTAGGAAAGTCACTTATCTTCCTTAGGCCTCAAATATCTCAGTTGAGGGGGATTTATAAATTGGAGGTTACCATCTCTTCTCTTGAGGATATTCTAGTTGCATTTCTCAGCAGAATGTGTGTGTGTGTGGTGTGTATGTATATGTGTGGTATGAGTGAATATGTGTGAACATGCAGGCACACGTGCATATACATTGAACATGGAGTCTCCAATGTGCTAAAAATAAAGTTTCTTTTCACCAGAGATGCTGAGAATTCTCTCCTCATTGGTGAGCAGAAGCAGGTGCCATGAGTGGCAGCTGTAGCCAGTTTCAAGACCCATGGCTTGGAGATTCTAACTATTAATCTCTATAGGTCTATAATTTTCACCAAACTATTAATTCTGTTCTATGTAACACTAACACTAAGGACGCTTAGATGTTAAATTTCCAAACCTGTATATTATTTCAACACCATTCACTGGAGTTATTCCAGAAATTCTTACTTACTTTTTTAATCAACAAATTCACTTCACTTACGTTATTTAGCAAAATGAAAAGGAGGATGGATATGAGGACCCAAGAATAAGTTTGCCTGGTGGCTCTAACTAATTCTTCAAGTAAATCAGGAGCAAATAGTGCTTACTATGTTTTTGAACATTTTGCTTCTCCCTCCCCACTTCAGGATTGATATTATTAGTGGGAGAGCAAAAAAGGGCAGAGTAGCTAATAAGTCACATCAGTGAAAATGTGCTGAGTTTTCCCAGAATGTCAGATTCTAATCACGAGAAAAAGTTGCTTTTATAGAGCCTAGAGAAAATGTGGTTTCTGTCCTCCAGGAGTTTTGCAGGTTATTATAGTTTGTGTTAATGAAATACTAGCTTTCTTTTGCTATGAGAATCACATGATATAAATACCTGAAAAGTCTACCTGCACATGCATGAGTACAAATAACAAGAATATAAAATCATCACCTCTTCATATATGGAAAGACTGTACCCAGAACTACCTACTTCAGCTTCTGGATGAGCTTCTGCTCCACAATTTGGTCTCTTGGCACAGAATATATGCATAAAATTCTTCTACCTCCATGTAAGGAATTTATCTGGAACTATGCCCTGATAAATCACCCTGTGACTCTTCCCCTTGACTTCCCCTGTCCCCTCATATAAAGCCCCAGGTTCCTGTTTTTGAAACTCTGTGGTAGTTGAGCATAGGGCACAAAATCCTGCTAATATTCTCTCCCAATTTAACAACAATGTGACTTTAACCCCTTGGCAATCGATGTTGGTCAGGATTTCCTGGCAGTAAACACTCAAGGACAGAGAAAGGAATCAGCAGCCCCCATCGTTATGCCAAACCATTCAGTTTTTAAAAAAATCCTTTCAGCATTTTGAAAAAGTGATGAACTGACAGAAAATTCTGGGTATTGACATGCAAATGAATACCAGGTGAATTTTTTTGTTTTTCCCAGTCATATATGATTGTACTGTTTTCACTGTATTTTGAACTCTGCATAGATTCTTTCAGCCTCCATGTGGATCTGTCAAACTGCAAGAGTGATCACTAGATATGATCTAGCTTTCTTTGCCACCAATTCACCAATTCTTATCCAACAGATTGCACACAGTTTACTTACACATTTCACAATGGGACCTCCTTACCCTGAAAGCTGACCTCTTAAAATTACAGGTGGAACTAGGTCTGTGGAATTTATCTTGAATCATTAATTTAATATTACACTTCTGGTAAAATATTACATCTTTCTGTATTTTCTACAAAGCAAAGGGAAGCCTTATATGTTCTATTAGCTTGTACAGTATCATCTGATGATCTGCCATTATAAGAGGAACCATATCATCGTCAGATTTGACCTTAATGATCTTATACTTCTAGTTTGGGGCTAACAATGTATTTATCTTCAGACATTCTATCATGTGGATAAATACACATCTCTCTCTAACAGGAAAGAATGCTTAATTACATCTAGGACATAATCAGGGATAGAGATCCAGGTTTTGTGGGGCCTAAAATGTATACAGTTGTTGAGTACATTAACAATAATTCTTGGGTTCAATAATACAAATTATAAAAACAAAATTGTACAGGTTCTTCCCAGAGTACTCAAAGGAGCTCTGTGCAAGGGAAGGGCCCTGAAGCTTAAGCTTCATTAGCTTTCTGATGAAGCTGCTTCTGGCCATGATGATGCTGGTACTCCTCCTATATTGGATAGACCAGAAAAGGTGAGGATGAAATGAAGAAAATTGTACTTGAACACAATGTTTTTCCTGAGAAGAAACAGTTCCCGTGAGGGGAAATTACAAAAAAGTTTTCTTTGAAAAGATACATCAAATGTACTTTATATATTTTGATTTTCAAAAATGGCTCTACATATCAAAGCCAGAATGGGATTAAGGGCATTGTTTTATATGGATAATTAAATTTAGTTATAGATCTATTGCATGCCTCCTATGTAGAACACAAAAGTCCTGGGGAAAGCTGGCTAATAATGAGGAAACAGAATGACAGTGTTTCGTAGTAGTCCAATAATATTAGCATTTTAATACAGGAGCTATGAAAGGGATTATACGTGAATGCTCCAAGTATATAGCTTCTTGAATAATAAAATAGCAAGCTGAAGGAGATAAATGAGAAAGTCAACTAATAAAGCATAGATTATTCCAGTGATTTCTACCATTTGGGAGAGTGAAATTAATGTAGTAGACAACTCTACCCTCTCACAAATGATTACTTGGTTAGATAAGTTAAAAACGGCTTGGAAAAATGCATGCCTCATCTGGTGGGGCTCTCCTGATATTCTTAGTTTTTTTTTTTCTGACAAATTAAAGCAAAGATTAAGGAAAGAAATGGAATTCTTTGGGCCCATCTTTTTCATTTTGTTTCCTTCTTTCTCTTTATACTTCTGACTGACTTTAATTCTTTAGACACACATAGTTCTCCTCGATTAGCTATACTAGGTGAATGTTAATCCAAAATGTATTGGTTGGGTTTCCTTAACTTGGTTTCTACTCCTGTTATTCCTATTTTCCTCTTGTTGAGAACCACAGGATTTATAGAAGCAAGGGGGTCTTCAGAAATAACCTACATCATCACTCTCTGGTTAGGTATGAATAAATTAAAGCCAAGAGATGTTCTGAAGTCAAATAGCTATTTACAGCAAACATAAACTAGAACTAGATCTAGATCTCCTGACTCAGGTTTAGTTCATTTCTCTTTCTATACCTTTCTACATGACTTTCCCACATTTTCTTTTTGAAGTAAAATGGGTATTCTGGGAGGAAGTGGGAACTGAAGCTCTTCTACGCTGGGCTCTGGGAGGCAGTGCCTTTTGAACTGTCACATCCTAGAGGTGCTAGTTAAGTGCCGTATGTGATTGAAGTTGAGTTTGAAAGTTTTTAAATGCAATTCCATTTTCCTGCATGATTTAGAGATTTAAGACAAATGAAAGCCTAATAGGAAGAATTAGTCACACTCTAATGAACTAGCAGATAAACACAGCGCTTTAAAAACCACCAATTGCCAGCCAAAACATTACTCAGCTGGCAAACAAGGGTATTGGCCAACTGAACCTAATCATGAAAAAGGAAAAGAAAATCCAAGTACTTTTCTTCTTAACTGTATAGAATGTTATCTTTTTAATTTATTGTTTGAAATAATACTATTGGTTCAGATATATTATGTTTTTAGCTATTCCTGACAGTCCTGGCAATAAAGGAATTTATTTTACTAATATTAATATATGAATTAATAATCTTAGGAGCCCAAGTTCTTTAGTAACCATTGAAACAAAACAGCACTGCTTTCCTGCTCTTTTTTTATAGTGGGGTTCCGTGGTCTCTTTTCTCTGAGGACTTGTCTGTTATCTTCCTACTCAGGAGAACAAATTTTGGCTCATTCAGGCTTTGCCACAGGTAAAAGGGAAAGGGACAATTTTGTTCAGGATTTAAAAGCACAGATATCTTTCCAATAGTTTGAGTTATTAGATTTGATGGACCCTGTAAATTTTAGAATGAGACAAATTTAAAGAGAACAGACTATTTTCACAGAAGTTTACATTTATATATTGGTTTTATTAATCAGTAGTTTCCTATTTCATACACTACTTAGGAAAACCCTTTTTACAATGGCACTGTTTGCTTTTGTAATTATAAAAACAGTGACACTGCATGTACCTATCATAAGCAACATGATGGGTACAAAGTCCAAAACAGTACAAATAACAAGTTTTATCCTTACTTGCAGAGAGAGTGCAGCCAGGGCCTCACCATCTCTGATATGGAGCAAAAAGTTGGCAGGAACACCAAGAGTTTTTCTATTATTGTTTTATGATAAACGGTGGCATTAAAAATGGTTTTTGAAAACCACTCTGTTTATTTTCATCAATAAACATGAGATCATGTGACTATGATGCACCCAGTGTGATCATCATCACATCAGGGTAATGGTCAAACACTGGGAACTTCCAAAGTCCATTCAGTTCTCAAACTGCCTTCAGGAAACACAGTACCCTAGGTTCTGGTATATTCACAGTTTCAGAGATTAGTAGGATCTCTTAAGAAGTGTCCTGGGCTGGACAAGCCATTTAAAGGAAAATAGACTGTGGGAGAGTCAGTTCATTCCTATTTTAGGGTGGCTAAGAGGCCCATTGCTCCTAAAAATTCTCTGGTGATCCATGTTCGGTAATCCCATATTGCATCTTTCCCTAGCCCTGAGCCTAAACTTCCCAAGCATTATATATATATATTTTTTAGGCATGAACTGAAAAGTACATCATATTCCAATGATACAGTTGTTAAAGTTAAAAAGACCAGAGGGGAGCAGGAACATTTAATTTATCTGTCCATTTATCTGTTTTGAAAGGTGCAAATAGCACCAGGGAGTAAGATACAGGAGAAGGAAGTTAAGTTGACAAGGGAGAAGCCCTGGTTGGCCTGCAGGCAAATGCTGGTGCTGGGCATGAGAGGAAAGATTAGCAGGCATTCCATAAATGAGATGAATAAGCAATGGTTAAATTGAGCAGTAAGATAAATTTAAAGAATGGCTTCTTCAATAAAGTCATTTCCTTTCCAAAGGTTCTTGGTAACTGGTCATCCACGATACCGAGCAGCCTATCCCAGACTTGGCCTAACTAACACTAATGACATCAGCTCATCAGGGTGTATAATGAGACCCAAACTGCTCTACTGCACCAGCCATAGCCATTTTTTCACATCCCCCATCCTCTCAAGAGTCCATACTTCTGCAAAACTTGTTCAATCAATTCAAATCTTAACTTTCATAAGTCTTGGCCAAGAGATAACATAACACCCCTGAGAAAGATGCTATCAAATGAATAACATGACCATGTAAGATAAAAACCAAATCTCTAGTCTCCTTGGAAATCACATTTTGGATTTTTTTCCCCCTCTTCCATCTTCCTCTCTGAACTATTTCTTTCCACCAGTGCTTAATTTGATTTTGCAAGATAAGGAGAAAAGAGAGAGCCAAACAATTCTATTTCAGTTTTGTGTAATCAGGGAATGGATTCTTCTAATTTGGCCCCGTCTGTCTTTCCAGGCCTAACAAGAGGCAATTCTGCCTCTATCCAGATCATTAATGATGTCCAGTTTGGCGAGCAAATATTACGCTAGTTAGAGGCCCTCTGTTGCAAGTCCAGAATTTCAAAGGCATAGGCAATAGTTTTTAATTCATTTAAGCAAATACATCCCCAGTAACTATTATGGAGAAAGCACAGTTACAGTTATTATAGGGGAAAAAATGACAAACATTTGGCCTCTGAACTTGAAAAGCCTATAATCAAGCATTTTGCATCCCTTTCTCTTAAAATAGCTTAATATCTATTTATCTCATAAAGTGCCTACAATTATCTTACTTTTAACTGAAAGATTTAGAGCCAAAGAATCACTTGGTGTGAGGTTTTAAAGTGGTTTACAGTGGACTGGGCTCTGTGCCCTTCAGTAACACAAAGACGAGTATGTTGGCCACTAGTGGAACACATTTAAATTCTTGACTACTGGGGAAAAACAAAACCAAAAACTTTTAAACTGCCTTCTTCCTATCTTCCAAGTACAATGAAACTGATAGGCTTTCCAGCATGGATTGCAGGTCTGGACTGAGAGATAAAGAAAAGGTGAGAAAGCAGTTCCTGGAAACGAAATGGCCTGAGGGAAAGCTGTGGCGTAAACAGTTTGTTTTAGGGTTCCTTCCCAGTCACCACTCCTTCCCCAGTTCTGGGGCTCTATCCTCCACTTTGCTATCCCATTCCGGCTCTCATCAAGATGTTGCAATCTGCCCATTGTTGTTGTTTTTTTTTAAGATTTTATTTATTTTTAGAGAGAGGGGAAGGGAGGAAGAAAGAGAGGGAGAGAAACAGCAATGTATGGTTGCCTCTCACATGGCCCTCACTGGGGACCTGGCCCGCAACCCAGGCATGTGCCCTGACTGGGAATCGAACCAGGTCCCTTTGGTTCCCAGCCCGCGTTCAATCCACTGAGCTACATGAGCCAGAGCATGAGCTGCCCATTGTTAACCTTTAGCCACATCAGTCTAGCTTTCTTTTTATTTCTCTCCCCTTTTCCATAGTCAAATCATCTACGTAGAAGTCTTCATTTGCTTTTGTTTTGTTATGCCCCAATTTTTTTCATTTAATGAATATATAGACTTAGCTTTACTATATGATTTATAGTCTGTACAAGTCTGCAGAAGACAGTCCTAATGACTATAATTCTGGAAGAACAAAACAGCACAAAGTAGAACAAGGTGGAAAATTCCTGCTGTTCTAAAAATTGGTAAAAATAAATCATAACTCAGAATGTTTTCCCAAGGTGAAACTTTCCTAGTGTACAGGGCAACCTGGCTCACTGCTAGCCAATGGGAAAGACTAGCTTCCACGAGGGAACATGTTCATAATGTACTCAACTAGGAGTCAGAGGCCTGCATTATAGTCTTGGTTCTTTCATATGCTGTGTGATCTCAGGGCAAAATGTTTAACCATCAGTTTCCTCATCTCTAAAAAAAGAGGGAAATAACAGGAGCTGTAAGATGGTCATATGTCTTGAATATATGAATTTGTAAGACTTTTTGAAATTGTAAAGAGCTGGATACATGTATAATACTGTTAAGGTATCAAAAACCTCCCTTCCAGTCAGAAAGCTCATTGCACTTCTGGCATTTGGCTCTTTATACAGCAATATACCACAGGAGTTTTCTCTTTCTATTAGCTGATTCTATTCTTATGACTTAGCTAAAAGGAAAAATTGACATCTTAAGATTGTTATAAAAATACATTAAAGGGCAATCAAACTTTCCAAAAAAATATAACCAAGTAAGGAAAAGTTACACACATATGTCAAGTAATTGCATAGCTCTCCTAGAGGTGTTCGTTTTGAAAATAAATGATAGCATAAAAGGTTTATCAAGGGCTGGGGTGGTGTCTTCTAAATGTGTTCTGTGGCTCACTACCCTGAGACATGCTGCAGACATTACAATGAAAGTTAGACCCTGCCTGTGCAAACTGAGGTACAGAGATGTGATCCATCTGTAAGCTGACAGCAGAATTGGGACTAGAATTCAGGTATAATTATATTTTGTTTTAATATGATTCCATGTTGCTTTCTCAGCTTTCTATCAGGGAAGAGTTCTACTTTTTAGAAAGCTTTATTCAGTAACAATTATAATTATAATCTATTCTGGGTTTTCTAAACAGTGGTAATCAATGAGGTTGCAGATGTCTGAGAATACACTAGAGTCTCCGCTAGAGTAGCCCAGGTGGCTCGGAGCCTCACAGAAGATAAAATTCATACATGCATATAAAAGGATGATGCTTCCAGTTACCCAGGAATTATCAACAGAGTGCTACAAGGAAAGAAAGGTAATATAATATCTGGAACGTATTTTTCTGCCCAATGTGGAACTTTGTAAGAGGCATCTCTAGTAGTTCTCCCAAAAGGTAAAATAATGAGACTGAATACTTTTTCCAAATCTAGGTCCAGAAAGCAGGGCTGAGTGAGTGAATGTAGTTGTGACTAGTTATTTTCATGGCAAGAAAAGAAATGGATCCTGAAAGAAGGTGGTGGATGAAGGGGGCTTGGCCATTCATTAAAGTTAAGATGACCTGCATATGTTTATACTATTCTTGAAGAATATACTGTATTTTGCCATGTATAATGCACACCTGTGGTTTTGTGTGCATTATACACAGAATTATCATACCCATGGTATGTAATCATTTTACCCATGTATAATGTGCATCCTTATTTTTCCCTCAAAAATTTGGGCAAAAACTGCACATTATACATAGCAAAATACCAGTAGTAGGAGAACTTGATGGACTTTTCCCCTTTTCAAAATAATGTTTACTTATCCTATCTGAACACATTTCCTTTCCTGTGCTTCATACTCAGCCTACAATATGTAACAGCCAACAGCTGAACAGTACTGTGTGTATGTGTGTGTGTGTGTGTGTGTATGTAACATGGTTAATCATTTCCTCAAAGGAAATAACAACAACAACAAAAATAAACCCAGCCACCCCAAATGAAGATGTTAGAAGAGAACTAACTGATTTATCTGTTGTCTTTCCTGTCAAGATGGCCCTCGCCTTTGCTTTGGTCAGCGGGAAGGACTTTATGTATGAGTCATACAAATGTTTTGCCAGGGCCCGGAGGTCAGCAGATTCTGGGTTCAGCTGGTCGATATCACTGGAGATCTCTGCCAACAGCTTCTCCTTCTCAGCCTGTGGCATCCGCCCAAACCTGATGGCTATAGAGGAAGAGATATGACAGAATGAATCATTGAAATATTGCTGCTCCTAATGCATACTGTTTTCTCATAGCACTAGTGCCCATAGACTAAAAACCCCTTCTCCCTCCACCAATCTCAAGTCCTGGTTTCTATCTACAACTTTGCTCATCTTTTGATTTCACAGCAAACAGCCTATCAGTAAAAATTAAATTGTTCATTTCTTTAATTTGAAAAAGTAATGCACGATCTTGCCAGGAAGGTGAAACCAGCTTCTACTCCTCCCTCAAGACCTAATTCAAATGTCATCTTTGTGAGGCTTTCTCTGATTTCTTAAAGCAGAGTTTATTATTCCTTCGCCAGTATTCCAACAGCCCTTCATGCAAACTTCAATGATAGCAATTTCACACTGTACTTTAATTATTTATTTTACATGTCTATTTGTCCCACTCTAGAACAACAGCCTGAAAGCCAGGGTCTTATTCATCTCTGTATCTCCAGTACTTGACATAAAGTCAGGTGCTAAAGGGATTAACATGTTTCACAAATTAAAGGGAAGAATTGTGCAGAATTCAAAGTTGTACAGACACAGGCTTTGTTCTCGGGGAGTCTGTACTATCTGTTTTGTCCCTGTTATAAATAAATATGGATGGCCCTGGCCGGTGTGGCTCAGTTGGTTGGAGTGTCGTCTGTCGACTGAAGGGTTATGGGTTCAATTCCCCGTCAGGGGACATGCCTGGGTTGTGGGTTTGGTACTCGGTTGGGGCGTATGTGAGGCACTCAATCGGCAATGTTTCTCTTTCACATTCATGTTTCTCTGTCTTTGTTTCCCTCCCATCCCCTCTTTCTAAAATCAATGAAATAAAATAAAAAAATATGGATGGTGCTTTCTTTCATGCTATTAGGCTGAGAGTACTTTTATATTTAGTGGAGAGAAGCCATAATTATCCCCCGGACTCTCCAGAAGTACCACTTGATGCTGTTTGTCAAAAAGACAACTTCCTTAACATTTGGCTTCCTGTGGGGTGAGGATGAGTGAAAACAGAATAAAAGTAAAGAAAAAAGGTAAAGAGGAACAGTTGAGAGAGATATTTAAGTCCTAGGTTGGGGGAAAAATATTATGCATTTGAAACTCTTTCAACGCAAATGTGTTTTTCTTCCTCTCTACCAATACTATCTACAAAATAGTATTAATTAATTAATTTTTAAACCAGTTATCATACCTTGTTCCAGATACTTCACATGCTGTTTTATTTAAAGCTTTAAAATTTTTAAAAAATTCAGATTATAATTGACACATAACAATATATCAGTTTCAGGTGTACAACATAATGATTTGGTATTTGTATATATTGTGAAATGATCATGAGAATAAGTCTAGTTAACATCCATCACCATGCACAGTTACACTTTTTTTTTGTGATGAGAACCTTAAGATCTACTCTCTTAACAACTTTTTAAAATATACAATACAGTATTATTAACTATAGTTAACATGCTGTACCTAACATCCCTAGATCTTATTTATTTCATAACTGGAAGTTGGTACCTTTTGACCCCCTTCACCCATTTCACTGCCCTGCCTCCCTGCCTCTGGTAACCACCAATTTGTTCTTTGTATTTATGAGTTAGGTTTTTTGTTGTATAGGTTTGTATATGTTATTCCACATATAAGTAAAATCATACGGTATTTATCTTCGTCTGACTTATTTCACTCAGTACAATGCCCTCAAGTTTCATCCATACTGTCATAAAATAGCAAGATTTCCTTCTTTTATATGGCTGCTATATAAATAATGCTGCAAGGAGCATGAAGGTAAAGATATCTTTTTTAATTTGTGTTTTTGTTTTCTTTAGATAAATGCCTAGATGTGGGGTTGCTGGATGATATGCAATATATTGTTTTGACTAATGCTACTTTGGGGCCACACTTTGGAGTCTTTGCATTTTCCTGTAGTAATGACTGGACTCCTTGTATTTTCCCATAATAAGGACATTTGAGCATCATATCCAATATTACCCTGTGCATAGCTCTACTATTACACTTATTAAATGGTATCATTATGATGTGTTTTTATGATTCTCCTTCCCCAGACTATAAGCTCCTTGAGGGCAGAGACTGTTGTATTAATTTATATCTCTAGCACTTATTGGTGGTGCTCAGTCAATGACCATTGAATATAGGAATGAATAAATGGATGGTACCTTGCTATATGTTATTTATTATGCTAAAGGTAGCATTTCTACCATAGACATAAAAGGACATGAACACATTCCTGTCTGAGTACTTAGCAAATTTTATTTTGGATTTGTTAAAAAAGAAATTGCTTTGCACCCTTGAGCCTCAAATTCATAAGTTGCTTTCAGTTGACCTTAAGTAAGCCTTGTAACCAACTAATACAACTATTGTGTTGTAGGGGCCTTCTTAGGGACCTCTAAATTAGAAGGGAAGAGATCTTACTTCTCAGTTTGGACAACTTTAAATTCTAAATATGAACCGTTCAAGTTGCCATATTTTTTGTCAAAAATCTTGTCTCTTTACTTCCTTTTCCTCATTCTCTTTCTTTTTAGTTCCACAGGGATGGGCAATGAATGGTTGCTCACACTTTTACTGCAGTCTCCCCAGCCCTCTGGCATGATCATGAAGCCCCTCAGGATATACCCTGACTACTTACTGTATTCTCTTGCATAGCATGGATCAAAATATTTATCTGTAATGTTTTCTCTCCTGCTATATAATCTCTAAAAAGGCAAGAATCTTGCTCATTATTTTATACTCAGCACTTAATGAAATGTCTGGCACTTGTTAAGTCCTTGTATAATATGTTTTGAAATAAGACAGAAAAAAAAACCCTACATAGCAGATTCCTTCAAAATCCTCTGTGAAGCCAGTCCAATCGTTTGCTTCCTTGTAATGTTTATTCCTTTTTATCAGTTCTTGGTTGAGGATTGGGGAGCAGGGGGGAGGCAGAGCATATTAGAATCACTTGTTAACTTCTAAAATTATGTATCTTTTATAAGAAATTTTAGTATGCCATCTCTATACCCAGCGAGAAATGTATCAAAAACTTGGGGTTTGGGACAGTTTAGAAAAAGCTTCCTAAATGACGGGCTTCTGTTGTATGAATATATTAGCTTATGTACCAAACTAGTACTATACCACTGTGTGGGCTTACGTTGGTTATTCTACTAGAACATAAACTGGACAAGCACCAGGTTTTCTCATCTTTGCTTCTGGGTACAACAAAGTACACATAGTGGGTATATAATAAAAGCTTTATGAATTAAACTCCAAAATATCAAGTCTGGGAACAGAAAATAAGATGTATGTACATTGTGAAGTTTGGGAAAGTGATCATGAAAGAAAGCACCCTGTAAAAATTATGGCATATTAAAAGTAGAAGAAATTTTGGTGTAAAACTTGGAGAAAATCAGTTATATGATGAAACAGAGGTGGCTAGAATCACCAAAAATCTTTTGCTCTACCTTTAGTTACTGAACAGAGCACACAATACTGTCTCTTCACTCCATATATAAGTACTGAATGTCTATGTGTGCCAGAGATTGTTTTAGGTTCTGTGGTTACATTTTCACAGGTAATGAACTATATATATATATATATATAAAACTTTTACATGTCTAGGAAAACACTTTTTTCCTAACCCAAAAAATTAATTTAAAATAAAAAAACAGTGAAAGAGAGCCACTTATTACATTTGCTAGTCCTGCTTTTCCATAACCTAACAAAATAGCCAAAAATAACTTCTGAAAAATAATTTTAGAATTAGGAGACATCAAAGCAAAAGTCTTTTGCTGCAATCTAAATAAAATGTGAACTTTTGCACCCCTATGTTTATTGGAACATTATTTACAATGGCCAAGATTTGGAAGGAACCCAAGTGCTCATCAGTAGATGAGTAGATAAAAAAATGCTGTGGTAAATTTACATAATAGAATACTACTCGATGGTAAAAAAGGAAATCTTACCTGTTTTAAAAAATAAATTTTATTGCCCTGGCTGGTGTAGCTCAGTGGACTGAGAGCGGGCTGGGAACCAGAGGGTCCCGGTTCGATTCCCTGTCAGGGCACATGCCTGGGTTGCGGGCCGGGTCCCCAGTGGGGGCCATGTGAGAGGCAACCATACATTGCTGTTTCTCTCCCTCTCTGTCTCCCTCCCTTCCCCTCTCTCTAAATAAAATCTTAAAAAAAATAAAATCTTAAAAAAAAATAAATGTTATTGATTATGCTATTACAGTTGTCCCAATTTTTCCCCCTTTGCCCCTCCTCCACCCAGTATACCCATTCCCTCCAGCAACCCCTGCCTCTTAGCTCATGTCCATGGGTCGTGCATATAAGTTCTTTGGCTACTCTATTTCCTATACTATTCTCAATATCCCCCTCTCTACTTTGCACCTACCAATTTGTGCTTCTTAATCCCTACAACTTTTCCCCCATCATCCTCCTTCCAACTGATAAACCTCCAAATGATCTCCATATCTATAATTCTGTTCCTGTTCTTGTTTGCTTAGTTTATTATTTGGATTAAATTATTGATAGCTGTGAATTTACTGCCATTTTAATGTTCACCGTTTTCATCTTCTTTTCTCATATAATTCTCTTTAGCATTTCATGTAACAATGGCTTGGTGATGATGCACTTCTTTAGCTTTACCTTGTTTGGGAAGCTCTTTATCTGCCCTTCCATTCTAAATGATAGCTTTGCTGGATAGAGTAATTTAGGTTGTAGGTCCTTGGTTTTCATCTTTGAATATTTCTTGCCAGTCCCTTCTAGCCTGCAAAGTTTCTTTTTCGAAATCAGGTGACAGTCATATAGGAACTCATTTGTAGGAAACTATCTTCTTTTCTCTTGCTGCTTTTAAGATTCTCTCTTTATCTTTAACCTTTGGTACTTTAATTATGATGTGTCTTGGTGTGGTCCTCTTTGCATCTAACTTGTTTAGGACTCTGTGCTTCCTGGACTTGTGTGTCTATTTCCTTCACAAAATTAGGGAAGTTTTGTTTCATTATTTTTGCAAATAAGTTTTCAATTTCTTGCTCTTCCTCTTCTCTTTCTGACACCCCTATGATTTGGATGTTGGTATGTTTAAAGATGTCCCAGAGGCTCCTTAGACTATCCTTGTTTTTTTGGATTCTTTTTTCTTCTTGATGTTCTGATTGAATGTTTTTTTTCCCTTGTGTTCCAAATTGTTGATTTGATTTTAGGCTTCATCTACTCCACTGTCAGTTCCCTGTAGATTTTTCTTTATTTCACTTAGTGTAACCTTCATTTCTGCCTGGGTCTTTTTTTTATGCTGTTGAAGTACCCAATGAGTTCCTTGAACATCCTTATAAGCAGTGTTTTGAACTCTGCATTTGATAGGTTGCTCTCCATTTCATTTAGTTCTTTTTCTGGGGTTTTGTTCTGTTCTTTCATTTGGGCCATGTTTCTTTGTCTCCTCAATTTGGCAGCCTCCCTGTCTTTGTTTCTGTGTCTTAGGTAGAGCCGCTTTGACTCCGTCTTAAGAGCATGGCCTACTGTAAAAAAGAGCACCTGTAAATTGTATGGGGCGGACAGAGTCTTAGGTAATCACCAGGGTGGGGCAACCTGTGTCACAGCTCTGTGGCTTTGCGTTGGGGGGTGCTCAGAGAGGGGACAATTCTGCTGCCTGGCCTCTGGAGTTTTTCCTGGGAGGAAGCTATCTCCTGGTGCTCGCTCTATTGCCAGTCACTTCAATTTCTCCCTGTATGCCACTGGTGCCCTTCCTACTATTGCCCTGGTGCTGAGTCCCAGAAGGGGTAGGTCTGCATGAATCCTAAGTCCTACGTGGGCCCTGAGGAGTTTCTTGAGAATCCTGCAGTTTCTTCCACTGCCCCAAACTCCATTGGTTTTTACAGCCAGAAGTTATGTGGGACCACCTGTTCTGCATCTCTGCTCCACTCAGTGTCTCTGAGCCTCTACCTCTCCACGCTTCTCTGCATGTCTGCCCCTCCTACCCGTCTGGATGAATGTGGTTTCTTTAAATATTTTGTTGTTGGACTTCCATACGGCTCGATTTTCTGACAATTTTGAGTGATATTTGTTTTGTAGTCTAGTTGTAATTTTTTCTATAGTTGCACAAGGAGGTGAGGCATATTTCCCTATGCCTCCATTTTGACTGAAGTCAAATCTTATCTTTTGTTAACAGCATGGACTGACCTGGAGAGTATTATGCTAAGTGAAATAAGCCAGTCAGAGAAAGATAAGTACCATATGATCTTACTTATATGTCGAATCTAATAAACAAACTGAACTAACAAGCGCAACAGAGACAGACTCATAGATACAGAGAATAGACTGACCGCTGTCAGAGGGGAGAAGGGGCTGGGGCTGCTAGGTGAAGGGATTAAGAAAAAAAAAACCCTCATAGACACAGACAACAGTAAGGTGATTACCAGAGGGAAAAAGGGGTGCGGGGAAGTAGAAGAGGGTAAAAGAGGGATAACTGGTGACAAAAGGAGTCTTGACTTGGGGTGGTGAACACAGAACACAATATACAGGTGACGTATCATAGAACTGTGCACCTGAAACCTATATAATTTTATTAATCAATGCCACTCCAATAAATTCAATAAAATTAAACTTAAAAAATAAAATGTTAGTTTTTATAAGTTGAAGTTCCCTCCAAAGGGTAAAAGCTTATAAACAAATTTTCTGTATCACTAAATGCCCATGCTGCAAATTAGGTTCAATGAACTGTCAGTGTAACTAATTATATAGGTGATTTTAGCATTTTTTACATAGCACAGTTTCAACAAAAGGAATGTAAAATATATCTCATTTGGTGTGACTACATTTGCATAAAACATGGAAATCTGAAATGGTAAATACAAATTTTTATTTGCATGCATTTTCTAAGGGAGAAAAAACGGATTTTATTTTGTTGCTTTTGAATCCCATTAGTAATACTAACCTACCTCATGTGAGGTGATGAAATAAGGCACAGAAAGTGCTTAGCACAGTGCCTGCACGCAGTAATGCTTAATAAATGCAGCTTTTATTATTTGTGGATAGAGTGGTCTAGGGGAACGGTGGTTGCTGTGGGCTATAGACCAGTATGGCGGATACGGCACACTAACCTAGATCCTTCCCCACAGGTAAAGAACAAAATCTGAAAACCTAATCCTTCTGTCTGTCTGTCTATCTACCTACTTCTCTGTCTGTCTGTCTATCCATCCATCTATCTATCCATCCAACCATCTCTATCTCTATCACTCTTTCCTTAATTTGTTTGGGAAATGGTGTTTTTCAGTGAAGTAATGCTTGAACTTCAGTGAATCTGAGAATCAAGATGAGGGAGGAATTCTCTCTTTGGACTGCTGTTTTCCATAAAACTGAAGTTAAAGTTTAGAAACAAAAGGTGAAAATTCTAAACTGGGGACCAGAAATATAAAGGCTGATGTGTTCATATACAAACAAACACACTTTTCCAAATCTTCTAACGCTGCTGATTAATTTTAAAAAAGAAGGAAAATGCTCCATGCATCACTGAGCGAGAACTTTCAGCCTCTCTGGAAGTCAATGGAATTAACCCAGAACTTGAGGTAGTCAGGCTACTTTCTAGTTTCAGCTAGTGAAAAACTGTCTAAGTGGCTTTTCTCCTCTGGTCTTCAATTGCTTTATTTATTTATTTTTTTTATTTTATTTTTTTTTATTTTTAGAGAGAGGGGAAGGGAAGGAGACAGAAAGGGAGAGAAACAGCAATGTATGGTTGCCTCTCACATGGCCCTCATGGGGACCTGGCCCGCAACCCATTCAATTGCTTTATTTACGAAGAATGAGGGACTAGGAAAAGAAGATCTCTAAATATCCCTTCCTTTAGTTCTAAATTTACCTATAAAATTCTACAAATCTCTATGACATAGGACTGGGGAACATGCTAAGCTCTCTCTTTTTTAAAGCACATTTGTCTAGTCTTTGAGTCCCTGAGAAAATGAAAGACATTCTGTCTGTTCTACAGATCTAGCACATGTTACACTGAGCAACTTCTAGGATACTGGCATCCAATGTCATATTTGGGATAATCACCTATAGAGAATTTATGTAGCTTATTTTTTTAAAAAGTTGCCACTATCAGAATCACTAAGCACCCTACAGGAAGAATAGGTTTGGTAGAGACTCATTAATTACTGGTGAAACTGTATCAGCATATCTTTATGTAATACACTTTTACTGAACTGAATGAAGCTAACTGCTAGCATATGACAGATTCAGCACTGCATGTTTAGTACTAATTTCTTGAACATAAAAACTCCAAGCCTATGGAATATTTAGGTATCCTGCTCTTTGAATCTTAGAAACAATTAATGTTCCTTAATGACAATTAATGACATGTTTGAAAAACACCTAATTGTAGGAACATCAATGATAAGTGCTACTAAATTACAAAGATAAATTAAAGCAGATTTTAAAAATAAATATAAAAAAGGTAGAAGAATGAAATAAGTTTTATTAAAAATAGTTTTGTCTTTCAACATCTAAGGGGTGAATTTTTAATGATATCAGGCTTTTGACAATTAGTAAGGTTATGTCTCAGTCAGTTTCCCCACTTTTAGTGTGTTTATTTTGCAAAAGCCTTATCATGTAAATAAGTCTTATACAACACTATTGCTTTTCATATAGCTTTTGCCAAGTAAGTTATGTTTTTCCACCTCTCTTTCTTGAGGGAAAAAAACCTTGTGCATTTTGAGGTTTTACAGAATTTGGCAATCTAATAACTATAATTTTCTAGGTCCTCTAAAGCCAAACAAGGAAGTCTGAACACCAGTATTATTTTTATGCAGGGATAACATTTTTCAAACTATTTTAGAGAACATTTAAACATTTGCCTAGGTTTCTTTCCAAAGTAGAGATAAATGAAACACCACTGCCTCACCTTCTGATTCGATCTCTGATTCCCTTAAGTCTTACTTGACATCATTGAATTCATTCACTGAATGCCAATTTGATACAAGACATCGTGCTAGACAGACTGGATGGGCAGGCGGGTGGCCAAGGATGAAAAGAACATGTCTAATAGAAGAGATCCTAAGTATATACACAGATTATTCTTTCTCTCATGTACCCCTCTTTACTAGTTCCTTCCTTTTCACCTCAGCAGATGTTTAAGGTCCTGACCCTAGTGTACCCCCTTCATGCTATTTTTTCCTCCACCATTGAAGCTACTGAAAGAGTAGGCCTCCCTCTCCGTCTGCATTTGTCACGTACTATTTGCTTCCTGACCCACTGCAATCTAGCTTTCGCCTCATTTAAATTTACCAAAACTTTGCTCTTAGAAGTCCCTCATTCTTTTTTCACAGCCAGATCTGGGGGCCTCTTCTAAGGTCTTCTACTTGTGCTCCCCCACAGTCTCGCAGCCTTTAATGCTGTTGATATTCTCCACCCTCTTTTCATGCTGGTTTCTGCTTTTCTGGTTCTCTTCCTTCTGCATGCTATTTTCCATACCTCCTTCCTTCACCTGTGTTCTGTTCTTCCTAGTTTGATCTCTCTAACTCAGAAGATGGTCCAATGACTCCTGCCTTCTCTCTACTGAGATTTGGATCCTTAGTTTTCACTTCTTCCTAGATTCCTTTATACATTGATGTTGGCTATCCCATCAGCACTTCAACTACAACATAAAAACGAACTTTTCATTTTCCCCTCCAAACTGTCTCCTCGTCCTGTTTTCCCTTTTTGGTTAATTCCTTTTATCAGCCAAACTAGACACCTTGAAAAGTCTTGACAATCTCTCTCCCTGCAGACACTTATATTCATTGGTCATTGTTCTGATATTTCTCTCAATTCCATTTCTTCTCACCCATCCCAATGTCTTAGTTCATAATATATCATTGGAGTTCTCATAAATTTCCCCGATGCCCTCACCCCCCGTCCTAAGCTTTATTTGTCCTTTTTACTGCTGCCTGTAGTAGTTCGGTTTTTGTTAACAGATATGATCACTACCTTGCTTTATAAGGCACAGTAACCAGAGGGGAGGGCTGAGGAGGATAACGGGAAAAGCTGGGGAAGGGTAGTCAAGGAACATGTATAAAGGACTCATGGACAAAGACAATGGGGGTGAGGTAGGATTGAGTGTGGGAGATGGGCATGGGTGGGGTAAGGGAGAGCAGTGCAGGGGAAAATGGAGACAACTGTAGTTGAGCAATGATAAAAAAAAAGGAAAAAAGGCACAATATGATGTCAGAGAAAGGTATGAAACAAGAGAAGAGGAAGAATGGGGAATTAAAAGTCTTATGAAAGAGAAGATATTTGAACTGGACCTTGAATACCAGGTAGTTTGTTTGTTTTTTTTAAATAGGGAACTGAAGGACATAGTACACAGAGGCCCACAGGCATTTTCCAGGAAGAGCAAAGAACAGTTTGTCTGAAATTTGCATGGAAAGAGCAGCAGTGGGATAAAGTGGTTGAGGCTCAGCCGTAAACACTCGTGAAGGCCAGGCACGTTTGGGTAACATGCCTGCCGTGCGCATTTGGACTTTTTACTCTGTTATATTTTCCCAAAAGTTAGCATTTGAGTAATATTCCTTTATATCACAAAGAAGACTAAAGAAAAAAAGAGTAACATGTTGAAGTTTAAATTTATTTGCCATTGATGTTTTTCTTTTTTGCAATATACACCAGGGCTTCTGTTTACAAGGAAGAGAGGAACTACCTTAAAAATGCTGAGTGCCACAAAAATTTGTGAAACCACTTTTCTGAATTTTTATGAAGCCAATGAGAAATTATTTTTAAGTTGTCAGCCTTTTTTAAAAAAACCCATCATTTATATAATAGGACATCCTAATCAGCAAAGCTAAGGTTTCACTAATTTTTACATTTATGAAAAACATAATTTTTATTCAAATCTCAATGGCACAGGGAAAAACCTAGCTGAATAACTCATAATTAACATGTTAATTCTTCTCTACATCAGATTATCTTTTCTGCAGAGCCCACACTATGTTATTATTTACTTCATATATGAAAAGCATCTCTGACTAGTCAAAATTCTTAATGACTCAATTATCTCATTAAAAATAAAAAGGGCACATTTTAAAATACGATTATTGTCAGAGATTCTGACAGCAGGACTTGAAAACAAAACGGATACTTTAAAAACCTGTAAAAATGTGTAAGTGCTCATTTGACTGAAGAGGCAACATAATCTATAAGAGTATTTTTATCAAGATTCTGTAGATACTTGCTTCATTAATTCAAAACATAAAACAAATAGTAAGTGATG
Source organism: Micronycteris hirsuta (assembly GCA_004026765.1). NCBI lineage: Eukaryota > Metazoa > Chordata > Mammalia > Chiroptera > Phyllostomidae > Micronycteris > Micronycteris hirsuta. Next base: position 11,233 of record PVJI01005382.1, on the reverse strand, counting down.
TAATAATCCCTTAGTAAGTTAATTCTGAGTAGCCTAGGAAATCGGCTCTTCATTTCTGCTTTAGTTGTCTTTGGAGCCTTCCTCTAAAGGTGTCTGGACAAGATATTGGGCTGACCATGCTTGAGATGATTCAAGAAGATTTAGGAGCAATCAGCGGGATTGGCCCATGATCTAAAAATGATGGATTATTAAATGACCAAAATCATGGCAATATGTGTTTAGTTTGATAACTACTGAAAAACAAAAAATTTCTCCTCAAGTACATCAGTCCAACAACTGGGTGCTTTTTCTATCCAATGCTAAAAATGGGTATTTGAGAAACAGCTAGGTTTCCAATTGGAAAAATGCTGAAATCATGTCTCTCTATAATGTTTAGGCTACATGTCATGATCAAAATACAAGTTCTGTCTTCAGATGGAACCATATACTGTTATCTAACCACACCATTTATACACTGCTTAGCCCACACTGCTTTGGTTTTGTACGCTGCGGTTATGTGATCGTCAAATGTACTGCCCTACATTAGTGAGCAATTGATCGGAACATACAGAAGACATGATTCAGGCATATGAATTATATTTTTATGGTACCAAATCACACAGGTGGAAACTATTAAATTCAGATGACTGACAGGTATCAGTTGCCTAAATATGGAGGAAGATTGTGACATTGTCTGTAAGATATGGAATAACTAGTTGAAAAGTGAAAAATTCAGTGGGGTAGGATGTTTGACTTACATAGCATCATAGACTTTTCAAAGTTAAAAGAACTTGGCAATCGCTGATTTCAGTGATTTTCCAACAACATTCCCCAGGGCCTTAGAGTTCCTTGAAGGTTACTTTAGAAGTCTCCTTCAAAGCTGGGGGTGGGTAGCTAACATGGAAGCTAAATGCAGAGAATGAACTATACAGAGGCCAAAGAACAAAAATAAAAGTAACACAGAATGAAGCAAATTTACTTTGGGGGCATGTTCGTTTCTTCTTGTGCATACTGAAAACAGTGAGGTGCTGATTTTGGTATAACACTAGAAGCCTCTTTATTAAGTTGGTGGGTTATTACATTGAGGACCATTGACACAAAACATTGACAAAAAGGCATTTTGTATTAATGGAAATCTTATTACAGTTGGCCTCACACTGGCCAAAGCAATGAATTTTAAATAGTTACTATGATCTGCTAGAAAACTTTGTATTTAAAAATGGTTCCTTCATCAGGAAAACAGGCAAAACTAATCAAAATCTAGTTGGTGAGTTCCCCTTCTTATGTGTAGATTAAATACTGTTTTCTTCTCTCTGCAGCAAACACATTACCATAAAAGCCTCTGGGAAGGGATTCTCTTAGTCATGTTTGCACTCCTGTCAGTGTATAAGCCTTTGATGCCATGATATTTAATTTTTTTTTTTTAAATAGTCACAAGACGTCCAAAGATGACCTTACTCAGTTCGTAATAGCTTTCTTTGACTTTTCTGGGAAGAGAAAATTATATCCTCAATACCACATAGGTGGGGCTTTAAATATTATTTGCCTATAAACAATAAGAAATAGATGATATATTTACATGAATATGCATAAGCTACAGGAAATACATTTTACATCAATGTGTAAAGTGACAATTTTTTAAAGGACAAAAAAGAAATAGCATTAAAGGCAGAACTGGCATGTTTTTCTAGGCAGTCTTACAGATAATGACCCCAAATCAAAGATTTCTTCATAAAGATAAATGAAGTTTATTGCAACTTGATTGCATCACCTAACATGCAACCCTTGACTTGAAAACATGCCCTATGTTTTATGAGGTCTGAAAGAAAAAGAAAATGGACGACATTAAACCAGCGGATTATTTTGCAATCAATGACTGCAGTTGTATACTGCTACATGGCAGATGTATCAACTGTTGAGGAAAGTTAAGACCAAATTTCCTTCCTGTCTACTATAGCTAATAGATCTATTCATAATACATTCTTGTCTTTAGAGGAAATGACCCATATTAATGATAAAAATATCATTTTAAAACTATTTTTGAAGAGTAGGGTATCAACCAATTAGTGATTCCCAAATATCTTGATGATTTCCACTGTGAAAACAAAACATCAGCATGATGGGCAAAAATTTAATTTTCACAGATGCTTTGGAGTCCTTATAGATGAAGACTGATTTAAAGATCCCATGGAGAGATGGAACAGGCTGACAGCTGTCAGAAGGGACAGAGGAGGGAGTACTGGATAAAGAAAGGAAGCAATTAGCCAAAGAACATATATGCATAACCTACAGACACAGACAATAATGTGGGATGGCCAGAGGGAAGAGGGGGAGGTAGGCAAAGGGTGTGAAAATAGGGACATCTGTAAGAGTGAAAACAATAAAAATACAGTAAAAAAAAGAAAAAAGAGATTATCCTTGTACTAGTTCAGTTTTGAGAGAGATGAAGGCAAAAGAAAGAAAAAACAGGATATCCTATGAAATGAGACTTTGGATTCAATTTGATCACGTTGGCATTTTACATTTCCTGAGCCCATAATGAGTTTTTAAAGAACTAATATTTGAAATATATAATAATGTCATTACATCAAAATTTGTTCCATGATCTAGTTAATCAGTCAGAGTTAAATAGAAATCAAGAACTATTTCTTCAAACAGGCCTATCTTCCAGGATTTTGCTGAGTTAGCTCTACAGTTCATGAAAACACAGGTCTTCTCAGGTCTTCTACATTCTTCTCGTTAGGTCAACATTCGAATTCATCAGCTTGATTTTTGATATAGGTTTAAAAAGAAAGTTTTATTCTCTTATCTTTCTACAGACACTGAGGTTTTGTGGAACTTAAAAATATTTCAGCCCTGGCTGGTGTAGCTCAATGGACTGAGCGCGGGCTGGGAACCAAAGGGTCCCGGTTCAATTCCCAGTCAGGGCACATGTCTGGGTTGCAGGCCAGGTCCCCAGTGGGGGCCATGTGAGAGGCAACCATACAATGCTGTTTCTCTCCCTCTCTTTCTCCCTCCCTTCCCCTCTCTCTGAAAATAAATAAATAAAATCTTTAAAAAAAAATTTCTTTATTCACAGGTTTGTATGTTGCTGAAAGTCAAGACTACTGCTATAGCTACACTCATCTTTGCGTAATAAACAGAAAAAATATATAAATCTAAATTCTGATAAGCCACCTAAAGTTCCATATCCAGAAATCTGCAGAATTCTGACATTTAAATTAGAAAGAAACTATTGATACACAGAAGTATAATTCTGTTTTTAATGCTACTAAAGCAACATAAAATATAATCACAATATCATTATATTTGTTTTAAAATACGAAAGTTATTTCCATCACCTCCCAGATTTTCAAGTCATTACTCTGATCATGGCACGTGCCCAATCACAGAGAGGATTCCTCACTAACAGCTTAAAAACTCTGACCTAAATGAGAAATGCTTTGTCAGTATGCAATATTCTGAAATTTGGCATTCTGTGGAGTAACTGCATGTTTTCATCAATGGCCTTCATGTCTACTGATCTGGCAGCCATAATGAGAATAATAAAATATGTGGAGCTAAGTGTTCACTTACCATTATGAGACATCCCCACAGCAAGGCATTTCTGAAACCGACAGTACTGACATTTATTTCTACTTTTTTTGTGGATCCGACAGTTAAGATCACACCTATCATAAATAAGCTTCAATCTGATTGTTCTCCGGAAGAAACCCTGCAAAGAGATAATAACAAAAGAAGTCTTTGTGAAGCATTGAAGCAGCAATGTACGGTTAAAGGCACACTGGCCTGGGTACCAGCAAAGGCAAGTGCTTCACACAGTTCTGGCACTGGTGACTTTAGGCAAGTCACTTAACCTTTCTGGAACTGCATGAGGATTTCCAGTGTCCTGTTTTAGCTCTTAGAAAGTGACCACATCCAACTAATGTCATTCAATGTATTTTGGTTTTACATTTAGATTTCAGCATGCTCTAAAAAGTGCAAATAAAACATCAAGTAATCAGTTCAGTATCTCTGCAAACTATTCCAAGAGCATGCCAAGCCCTTATAATTGTACTAAGCAGTTTGGCAAAGTTATAATCATTTCATCGTAATACATGATCAGGGCCAATAAAAATCCACATGTGGATAATTTTTTGGAATTCTCTATGTTGCATAATTTCCTGCAGAATTGGTTTCATTTATTTGTGCAGCTCAAAGTGTATGTGTTCCATAATCGTTGTAGCTTACAAACAAAAAGAGATCATAGAAAATAACATGAGCCCTGTCTGGTGTGGCTTAGTGGACTGACCACTGGCACATGAACTGAAGGGTCGCTGGTTCAATTCCCAGTCAGGGCATGTGCCTGGGTTGCAGGTCAGGACCCCAGTTGGTGGCATGCAAGAGGCAACCAATCCATGTTTCTCTTGCTTATTGATGTTTCTCTTCCTCTCATTGTCCTTCCCTTCCCATCTCTTTGAAAATAAATAAAATCTTTAAAAATAAATAAATAAAAATTAAAAAAGAAAATAATATGGTAAGTAATATATAAGTCCTCAGAAAATCAACTGTTATCTCAAAATAGCAAATATGTCAATTTGAGGCTAACTGCTGCTATATTTATATATTTTTGGAAAGACCTGGAAAAAATTCTAGTTAGAAATGTTTTCTAAGTCCACTTTTTTGTTCAGAGTACTCCTATTCATTTCTATTGGGTTCATTTTAATGAAACTCAGTTCTCAATTCTTCCAAATTTGTCGCATTCTGTTTGGTACAAAAAGCACTGAACTAGTATTGATTCTGTCACTGATGTCATTTGACTTTCTCCACATTTCTATCTGAACCGTAGACAAGTATGTTCTACTGCTTACTTGACATCTTCACTAGGGAATCTAATAATCACCTTGAACCCAGCCTATCCTACACTAAATCCTGATCTTACCCCACAAACGTACTTCACCTTAGCTTTTCCATTTCAGTTTATGCAACTCTATCCTCTCACGTCCTCAAGCCAAAATCCTTGAAGTCACTCTTGATTTCTTTGTCTCATGTGGAAAACTCTTTCTCTAAATATACACTTGCCTGTTTCCTTCATTGCCTTCAAGTTTTTGCTTACCTCAACTTCTCAGTGAAGCTTATCTACCTTATTTAACACTGTGGCCTGTCCTTGCCCCCAGTTTTCCTCTGGAAATATTGATCTCCTTTACTTTGCCCTTGTTTTTCTTTTTTTTTTTTCCTCAATAGACTTAGGACTTTATAGCATACAATATAATTTACTTACTATATTTGTGTTTATTTTCTTGCCTCTCTTCCACTGCCCAACTAAAACTGTGAGCTCGATGGGGCCAGGAATGGTATCCTACACCTTTGGATGTAACCCAGACACCAACAATAGTTCTCCATTAAAGTCTGTTGAATAAACACGTGTGTCACTTAACTTCCTTACTGGGCCTCAACCTTTCTATCTGTAAAGTGAGGAGGCAGTTCCACTTCTGATATTCTGTGATCCTCAACTGTAATTGGAGTCTTACAAGGCCCTTGGCATACTCTCTTCCTTTTATTTTTGATGTTATTTTATTAATGTTAATTACAAACATGTAGAAAATACATGTAATTATAAAACATAACAAGATGATTATCACACATAAGCTTGTTATCCAACCCAAGATTTAAAATCATGACCAGAATACTTATGTATTTGTCTCTTATTCAACTCCTGCACTTGTGTCCCTTGACAGTAATTATTCTGAATTTTGTGTTTATCATTTCCTTGACTTTTAAGAAAATATAGTTTTATCACACAGTATGTGAAACTAAATAATACATTGTTTAGTTATGATTGTTTTGGGGCTGTATTAAATGCTATCATACTTCATGTCTTTTTAAGGAATTTTCATTTTAAAAAATTTAGTATTAGGTTTCTAAAATTTATCCACTTTCTTGTGAGAAGCTATGATTTATTCATTTTCACAACTGTATTATATTCTATTATATGACTATGCCACAATTTATTAATTTGTTCTCTCATATTGATGTATGTTTGAATTCTTACCAGTTTTTTCTATAGAAAATAGTGCTTCTATAAATATTTTTGTGTTTTATGATGCACATGTGCAAAAGTTCCTCTAGGAGTAGAGTTTCTGGATTATACAATATTTGAATGTTAAATTTACAAGACAATGCCAAATTGTTTACCTAAGTGTTTATACCAGTTTTCACTCCCACTACTAGTTTATAGAAGTTACATTCTCTCCAACACTTGGTATCATCAGGTATCTTAATTTTTGACAAAGTAGTATGTGTAAAATAGAATCAAAGTAGGACCTTAATTTGTATTTCTCTGATTTTTCATTTCCCAGTTTTCCAATGAATTGTCTTTTTCTTAAAATTGAATTTTAGATAATCTTATACTCTAGATACGAGTCCATTGTCTGATATAGGTGTTGCAAATATCTTCTCCTGCCTATGGCTTACTATCCTTGAAATTTATATTTGTCTTTTTTGCTTTTTAATCCATAAACATTTTCATTTCACTCTCATTGTTGAAAGAAACAGGGTACTAAAAAAAAAAAAGAAAGATATAGCGTACTCAGTTATTTTCTATTTCACTTTGAATTCTATTATCTTTGTGCTTCCATTGCTGTTGAGAGGTCTGTTGTCAATCAACTTTTAAGGCATTTTTTGTCTTTTCTCTTAGTTGCTTTTACATACTCTGTCTTTAGTATTATGCAATTTTTATTGCAGTGTCTAAACATGAATTTCTTTTTATTCATCTTCTTGGGCATGCTATTTTCTGCATCATGGTTTTACTTGTTCATAAGTTTGGACACTCTAACTAGATAAGCATTAGATTTTCTTTTTTCTTTTTTTTAATTTTTTTAAAATTTATTATTAGAGAGAGGGGAAGGGAGGGAGAAAGAGAGGGAGAGAAACAGCAATGTGTGGTTGCCTCTCACATGGCCCTCACTGGGGACCTGGCCTGCAACGCAGGCATGTGCCCTGACTGGGAATCGAACCGGGACCCTTTAGTTCTCAGCCCCCGCTCGATCCACTGAGCTATACCAGCCTGGGCAGCGTTAGATTGTCTTATTCTATCCTTCTCTCTTATATTTTCTATCTTCTTGTAATTAATTACTCTCTAATATTGATTGCAAAAGTCAACATACAAACAGCCATCAATTAAGATCACAGAAATATATAATTACAGTGGCAAAAATTTATCCATGAGAACAGTTCTGTATATAACTATTCTATTCCTTAGTGAAAAAGACATAGTTTTTTAACATTCAAAAATCCTTTTAATCCTTCAAAAACTAAAAGAGGCTTCAAATTCTAGCAGATTCTGGATAGGACATGTTCTTTGAGATAGTCTGAGTCTCATTCTCAGGAATTTCTTTGCATTTATTTTTCAGTTCAGTAATATTCTTTTTTGCTATGTCCAGTATGCTATTTAACCCTTCCATTGACTTTTTAAAAATTTTCAATAATTATATTTTTTTACTTTTAGAAGTTTCACTTGGTTTATTTTCCAAATCTACATGGTCATTCCTGATGGTCTATTGTTGCTTATTGATTGCTGTGACTCTGCCCTCTTTTTAAAAAATATACACAGCTGTTCCATTTGTATCTGGCAATCCAATCCCAGTATCTGCTTTCTTTGGTAGGGGCCGAGGGATCTAAATTCATTTTTGTTTGTTTATTTCTGATAAATGTCATTCAAGTCAACTGCTTTCTACGTATTTACTGATGTTTTATTTTGAACTCATTTCCTGACCTTAAACTATGGGAATCCTTACAAAATCTAAACTAGGAATTCTTTCCTCCAAGAAGAATTTGTAAATGCTTCTGTTGGAGGCCAGGGGTGCCACTGACTTAAGACTATTTCAGATTCCCTTGAGAATTTGGGCTTAATTCAAAGCCCCTTCTCACTGATGGCTCCAAATACTGCTACAGGCACCTGCATTTGTGGCAATACTGCACCTGAGTATTCCTATGGGCATCTGTTATGAGGAAAACCCCACCCTTCTAAGTGCTTGCAGCTCACAGCTCAAGACCTGCATTTGTTTGTTTTGTAATTGTTGGTTGTTTGGAGAGTTTTCCCTACTTTGTGTGAGATGAGAAATATCTCAAAGAGTATGTCCTATGTAGGATCTGCTGGAAGTCAAAGCCTCCTTAATTCTCCAAGGGTTCTGAGGACCTTTGAATATTAAAGATTTTTTTCACTCATTAAAAGAAGGCTAATAACTAACAGTGAAGACAATTGTTCTCACTGATAAATGCTGGTGGGAAATTTCATTTTGATTTTTACCATTGTGATCATATATGTTTTATAATGTTCCTTCACTGGTTTTCACTTTTTCAAACTAATTTTAGTGGTTGAAAATGATGCTTGGCTAGTTGACAATGAGGCAGGTCCCAAAGTACTCAATTATTTGGCATAGCTGGAGAAGAAGGTTTTTTATAAGAGAATTATGGTAAGTTTAACCCTTATGATGCAAATTCTTGTTTGGACTCATGGTGTCTTTCAAAGTATATTACATTCTTTTTGTTGTGATTCAGGATCTCTTAATGTTAAAGGATGGATAGTCTTAATATCGTTTATGTATTATACAGCTACATAAAATCTTGAACTGAATAATATATACGGACTCCAGCACACTGCTTGGAACTTTGATTTATTCTTTTCCTAAACACTAACTTCATGACAACCAATGGTTTTCTTGCCATTTGATGTTTTTAAGAAATCTAGTTGCACAGCAAAGGAAATCATCAAGAAAATAAAAAGACAACCCACAGAGTGGGAGAACATATTCACCAATAAATCTGATAAGGGGTAACTATCCAAAATTTATAAAGTACTTACAAAACTCAACACCAAAAAAACAAACAATCCAGTTAAAAATTGGGCAAAGGACCTGAATAGACACTTCTCCAAAGAGGACATACAGATGGCCAATAGACATAAGAAAAGATGCTCAACATTACTAAGTATCAGAGAAATGCAAATTAAAACCACAGTAAGCTACCATCTCACACCTGTCAGAATGGCTATCATCAATAAATCAAGAAGCAACAAGCGCTGGTGGGGATGTGGAGAAAGGGGAATCCTTTTGCACTGTTGGTGGGAATGAAGATTAGTGCAGCCACTGTGAAAAGCAGTATGGAGATACCTCAAAAAATTAAAAATGGATCTGCTTTTTGACCCAGCAATCTCACTTCTGGCGATATATCTGAAGGAACCCAAAACACTGATTTAAAAGAACATAAGCACCCCTGTGTTCATTGGAGCATTATTTACAATTGCCAAGATATGGAAGTAGCCTGAATGTCCATCAGTAGATGAGTGGATAAAACAACTATGGGGCATGTACACAATGGAATTCTACTTGGCTGTAAAAAAGAAGAATATTTTACCCTTCGCTACAGCATCGATGGACCTGGAGAACCTTATGCTAAGTGCAATAAGCCAGTCAGAGAAAGACAAATAACACATGATTTCACTCTCACATGTGGAATCTAATGAACAAACTGAACTAACAAGCACAACAGAGACAGACTCATAGATGGGAGAGTAGATGACAGTTAGGCGGGGTGTGGTGGTTAGGGTGTAGAGGGGACTGAGCATAAAGGAAAAAGCACTCATGGACATGGAGAGCAGTATGGCGACTGCTGGGGTGGGGCAGGGGTTATAAGGGAACTAAATGGTAATGAAAAAAATATAATAAAGATTAAATTAAAAAAGAAATCTAGCAAGGAAGATATAAAGCCATTACTAAGTGTCTTTCTGTAAAATACTTATTGATTTGAAGAAGGACGCAGGCTTCTACAGTCTTTTCATGTTACTAATAAAGAAACACTCATTTATTATTTCAGAATCCACAAAACAATGTGCAATTTCCACAACTTACTCTCATGATCATCATGAAGGCTGTGAACTGGTGTACTGGAGATGAACCAGTCACCATTTCAGTTTTGTGTATAAACCCTTCTGAAGGCTTCATATTTGTCTATGGGAAGGTGATGTTTATTTCTTTTGCCTTTAAAAAGTATTTTCTCCAGACTTCCGGCAAGATGGCGGCATAGGTGAATGCGCCGTGCCTCCTCACACAACCAAACAAGGAAAAAACCAGAAATTTACCCAACCAAAAACAGCCAGATCTGACAGAAAATCGAATTGAGAGGAAGTCCAACAACCAAGGAATTAAAGAGGATACATTCATCCAGTCTGGTGAGCCGGGAGGAACAGGGCGGAGGGAGAGCGCTAGGCGACCCCGTGGCAAGCTGGTGAGCAGACGGCAGGACCGCGGTTAGAGAGGCGGTTCCTGCGGGGCTGCAGCACACCGAGACGGGGGTGCCTGACCAAAGCGCGGCCAGCGCCCGGCTCATCCGGACCCAGCGGGGCCGAGACTGGTGGACCAGGCAGGTCCGCATTTGCGGGCAGACGGACCGGGAGAGAAACCAGGGTGCAACCCATCGGCGCAGATTGAGAGCACCTGTGGGGGTGGAGTCTGTGGCAGGAGGAACTGCCAGCCTCAAGGAGAGTTCATTGGGGAGACCCGTGGGAGATTGGAGCTGTGCAGCCCATCCACCGACCCCGGAGCGACCCCCGGAGCCAGCACAGAGGGGCTCGAATTGCTTGCAGGAGGCGGTGTGGGTGCGGAGAGCGGAGCAGGTGCCATTGTGCTCTCAGGTCCCGCCCCCACAGGCTACGTCACAGCACAACTACCATGAGTTCCCCTGCCCAGGTGAACACCAAGGCTCCGCCCTCCTTACAGTAACAGGCACACCGAGGGGAAAAAAATGGCCCAAAGAAAGGAACAGATTAAAGCTCCAGAGCTAACCGACCAAGAGATAGACAACCTATCAGATGCGCAGTTCAAAACCCTAGTAATCAGGATGCTCACAGAATTTGACGAAAAATTATCAAAATTGCTTGAACAAATGAGGAGAGATCTGCAGGGAACCAATAGGGATAAGAAGGAAACTGGGCCTCAAATCAACGGAGTGGACCAGCAGAAAGAAAAAAGCATCCAACCAGAAAAGAATGAAGAAACAAGAATTCAAATATTGGAGGAGGGGCTCGGAAACCTCCAGGACATCTGTAAACGTCCCAACATACGGATCATAGGGCTGCCAGAAGGAGAAGAAGAAATCCAAGGAATTGAAAACTTATTTGAACACATAATGATGGAGAATTTCCCGAAGCTGGTGAAGGAAATAGACTTTCGGGAAGTCCAGGAAGCTCAGAGAGTCCCAAAGAGGTTGGACCCAAAGA
>PVJI01005381.1:0-97102 GCA_004026765.1 Micronycteris hirsuta | reverse complement strand
GATTCCCTCCCCCAGCATTCCTGCAAGCGGTGGGGGGGGGGGAGCACGACTTTGAAGGGGCATTGGGGTGGGGGCAGGGTGTGAGTTTTTGTGTTTAGCATACATCCTCCATTAGTTTCATCACGTAAGTAATCTCCCAGAGTTTTTTGTGTTTATTTGTAGTGGTGCCTTTTAACAAAATTTTTAACTCATTGTTCAGCGTTAATTTCGAGGCTAGTTATTTTTTTTTTCCAAGAAATACATGTATTATTAAACTTCTCTTTCCATCCATTGTTAGGAGATTTCTCAGTGGATGTTTACACACATCGCTGTTGTTCGTGACTTAGTGGACACACAGTATAAGGAATATCAGGAGGTAAGAACTCAGAATCGTAAGAACGGTTTGTTTTACATTGCGTGAGTGGGCAAGGACTCTGTTCTCCTGATACTTTCCTACCCATTTTAAGGATAAGCTGTGGAACTGCATTCATTGTTAGATGATTTTAAGTACCCCTGCCAGTAGCTACTTTGGCTGTTGGTTTTAAGAAAGAAATTCTGAATTTCCTAAAGGCGAACTGCATTAAAAAAAATCAGCAAATTTGAAGTCAGCACAGCTGGATCCATTGACATTTAAGAGTGACATACAGCATTGTTCCTTATAAAAATTAAAATAAAATTCAGATCCCTGTCTTTCATATTTATCTAGGAGATTGTGAAAATATGCATCAAAGTTACTGAGAAGTCTCTTAAAATTCTAAAAACATAAAGGACTAAAATAAACTTTTTTTATTGCAGGTGATTGGTGATAATGTCAGTAAAAAATAAACTCAATGAAAGCTTGTTGGTGAATTGATTATTACTTTGCAACTTAATCCTAAATATTTTATTTCCAAAACAGTTGTTTGCTGGGTCTATTAAAGATTTCTGAAGGATAAAGTGCTAATATTTTACGGTCATAACACTAACTTAGTCATTATAGGGAATTCTGCCCCCCCAACACATAAGTACTACTATGATGTCATATAATTTTATGATTATTCATTAAGTTTTACTATTGGTTGTATAAAGACATCTTTATCCTTAGACTTAGGTTGTATATGTATATTCAACAAATCATTAAAATAAGTTGTAACCATCTACTGTTTAAAAATTTTAGGTAAAGTACCCTGTCAGAACTACGTGTTTATATTCTTTACGTAAAATCTTTGGAAATGATACAAAGCTTGTCAGTAATTTAGTGTATTGGCAATTTTTTTTTATCTGATTTCCTAGATTTTCTCCTCTTTGCTCTGATAGCTGCTTTGCAGTTTTGGGGTGGGAATGGACTCATCCTTAAATTCCCCTCTTTTTTTTTTTTTTTTTTTTTTTTTTTTTTATATTTTTTTTTTTTTTTTTGGTTTGGTTTTTTTTTTTTTTTTATTTCCCCTTTTTTTTTTTTTTTTTTTTTTTTAGTAACTCACACTGGACTAACCATTTCAACATATGTTCATAAGTAATATTACCATCTTCCTGTGCACTAGTCACACAGTTCCTTCAACTCGCTGTTCAGCTGCACTCACATCCTACCCTATACATGCCTGGTCGTTTACTTGGTGCTAAAATAATCACCTTGCACTACCACAAAACCCCACCTTTTCACAAAATCAGTAGCTTACTTTAACAATAAACAATTGTAAATGTATATATTGACTGAAATGATAAGGATTGGTTTTATAGATATTAACAGTTTTAAGGTGTTTATAGACTTTTGATTGTTACTCCTGCTTTTACTGAAAAACCAACCTGGACCCTTTCCCCGCAGCGTCAGCAAAATGCCTTGAAGTACGTGACAGAAGAGTGGTGTCAAATTGAGTATGAGCTGTTGCGGGAGCGAGGGCTGTGGGGGCCCCCCATCGGTTCCCATCTGGACAAATGGATGTTGGAGATGACAGAAGGGCCCTGCAGGATGAGGAAGAAAATGGTGCGAAATGATATGTTTTATAACCATTACCCCTACATGCCAGAAGCAGAGCAAGAGACAAATGTGGCGGTGAGTAATCAGAATTAAATGTTTGTTAATAGTGCTTTCAAGTTATTTTTTTTTTCTTTTTTGTAAGCATCTGATTAGGTCAGTTACCTAAAATATCGAATTTTGAAAATTCAGTCTACTGTATTGATGACATCAGAGTGGTGGCAGTGGAATAAAAGATGCAGCAGTGAAACAGGGAGAAACCGTAGTGGAGTGGTTTCGATTGCAGAGTCTGCAGCCAGACTACCTGGATTTAAAACCTGCCTGTGCCCATCCACCTACTGGGTGGATTAGTACAATGCAAACTGCCTCACATTAGATGATCTGAACTACTTATTAAAAGACCCATGTTTCAAGTCTCTCCCGGTTTCTGTTTGCTTATGCTTCACGGGGAGAAAATAAGGATTTCATCTCAGAAACTGTGAGGAGGGAGGATTAAGTTAGTTAAAATTAGTAAAGTACTGAGAATAGTGCCTGGCACAAAATAAACACTACATGAGTGAGTGTTAAGTGAATAAAATGAATATTGGTACCAAGCAATGTTCTTTGATGAAATGTCAAGAGCAGCTAAAGAACAATAGCCTGAACATACAGATCTTTACAGTTATGTTAAGAAGCTTCATCACCAACTCCTTAAAACACAGCATTTGCCCGAGTTCCTTGTTACACAGAAAAATTACCCTTCCCAAACCTTCATTTAGGATTTTTCACCAAAAAACATTTGTGTAAGCTGATAATGATTTAGGAATCATGTATTTACATATGGGAAAACACTGTCTTTCCCAATAAAGTCACTACAAATTTAAGAAAACACAAGACTATAACATCTACTGAATTTAATTGTGAGAATCCTCAAGCAATTCTAAATAGCAATTCAGCTGGTCAGTGTCCAAAAATAATCCTTTGCCTACAAAATGAACAGTAACTTTCTCCTTAGAATTCACTTTTGTCATGGAATCACAGCTTTGAGAATTGAAAGGAGATTTCACAGATAATTTCATCTAGTCTCCTAATTCGATCGTGTCAATGTGTGATCAATTATAAAAACATCATTTATGGGATATTTTACTTTTTTGTACCTTGTCTTCGAAATGCAGTGTGTATTTCCTTCTTACCTGCGCCCTCTGTTCAGTGGCTGCTGTCGTGGACAGGGCTGCTCGAGAGAGCCCCTGACTTTAGTGCTTCGTGATTTCTTTAAAAAAAATCCATCTCTCTTATTGATAAACATAAGATTCTCATGTTTTCCTTTAATGTCATTTAAATTTTTCAAAAAAATTCTGACTTTTTAAAAAGATTGTCTGGAAAAACATATTTTAAGATTCTTCCCTTCCCCAAGAACCTGACCACACCCTTTGCTTAGCTATCCCTGGACAGAAAGGTTACTAGGGGATATTTTTCATATTTTGTTTCACCCTAGTTTTTAGCTGCCTCTAAAACAAAGTATTCTAAATAAGTCTAGTGTAGCTCCTATTCCCAGTTAGAAACTCATATCACTACAAAGAATCATCCACTGAAGAACATAGTGGGATCGTTATTTTGGGGTATTTGGGTAATAGAAATCTGAGAGATCATAAAGTCCAGCCACTTGCCCAGTGTAACATTTTGTTGTATTCTATTAAAAACCTTATTTCAAAACTAAGATTTGTAAAGGAGACTTGAAACATGGGTCTTTTAATAAGTAGTTCAGATCATCTAATGTGAGGCAGTTTGCATTGTTCCAATTTTTTTTCTTTTGCCTAAGCCCTGACTTCATTTACTTGTACTCACTGATTCCACCTCTGTCCTGATGCTACTTCAGATGTTGGTTGTAGACCTGCTAATATAGTCACTTATAATTTTTCAAGACAGCTCCCTGAAGCCTACTGTTCTCAGTTATTCAGTGCTGTCAAGAATGTCATACGTAGCACAGCTGTAACTTAAAATGCTACATAATTTCGAATACCAGGGAATTATAATTGGGAGAAAATTAAACCCCATGTTTTTGCAGCTTTTTACTAGCACCTATTTTTGTCAAAGCAAGCTAGCAATATTTTCTCTAATTTTTCATCTTTTCCCTCCAAATAAATTATTAAGAATTTAAGCCTAATTTGACAACATATTTCTTACTGAATTGATGCTTAAGTTGAATCCATTCAAGAATACTAAAGTACAGAGTGAAGCAAAAGTAGGTTTACAGTTGGTGAGTATGTGAAACAGTTTACTCTTGTGTTATTGTTTATTAATTATTATATTATTTTCCATACGAACAACTGTAAACCTGTTTTTGCCAAACCTGGTATAAGTATACTCTCTTAAATAGGTGAATAACTCACTATTTATAGTTCATTGAGGTATATACTTTCTAAGTTATATAACCATATTTTTTACCATACTCAATCCTTTATAGTATCATTTATTTTACAGACGTATATTTGATTTTCTATATCAGATAATAACAAAATAACCTATTTAGAGTTTACACTTACAGTCTTAATATATCATTAGCATTTTACCTATGCAAAGGAGTTCACCAGCCTATGAAATCTAAACAGACACTCTTAGAAATAGGTATGCACCATATGGAACTTAGTGTTTAACCAGATGGGTTACATACTGGGAGAACCAAGGTAGGAGATACATTTCAAAATAGGAAAGAGCAGCTGGACAGAGGAGACGATTACAGAATGCAGAATCCATGCCCAAGCCTAGGTTTGTCTCCTAGGATGAAACTTTCTAAAAGAATAGTTTGCTTTTGCTAGTTTGAAAACTTTTGTAGATATAACGACATTAAATATCCACTTTTGTTTTATGGAATATGCTATCTGGCAATGTTGACAGCAAAGAAATTTCAGAAACTAGAAGCAACTGCTGTCCCACTGACTTCTGTTGTGAAATCAGAAAAGAAGAGTGAATACGTACAGATGCAGTTTTACATCTCTAGCAGCCCTTGAACTATAGTCAATATTCTCATCCCAATTTTACAGATGAGTAGAAACTAGAAAAGTTAAACTCTTTTGAGGTCACAGCTACCAAGTAGTGAAGTAATACATACAATGAGTGTAGGTTGACAGTTCTTCAGAAGTTGAATCGTTTTTGAAAAAAGGTTCTGTCTGATGTTCTCTAGTTTTGTAACATCTGTAAATAGTGAATTTCTTTCAGACAGAAACCACATATTAGGCTTTGTCTTTCTAATGCTAGCAGAGTACCTAGAATTTAATAAATTTTGATTGAGTTGACTACCAGCATTCACTCTTCCTAAGTTTTAGATTTTATCCATTGCTTCCTGTTCATTCTGTAGAATTTTCCGAATTCTGAAATTTTTCCACTAAAAAGGGCTAAAGCCAGATTTTATGAGACCTGATGTTTATACAACTTGGGGGAGGGCTCTATAAGAAAAGGAGTACGAAGGAATGAGTACAAAGTTACTAGCGCCAGCCCTGCTTCTAGGGTTTTGAAGGAAGCCCGTGGGAAGTGAGGGCTGTTAAGTTTAAGCTTTATTTGCTTCATAGTAAATCCACCTCCATCCTGAACTGTATTAAAATATTGCTTCCCAGAGGAAGAGCTTAATCTTTCTTCCCTTTTGGCTCCTATAAATGTGGTGCCCTCCTGCATGAATCTTTGCAAAATATAGCCCATACTTTTTGCAATGTAACGGATATGTGCCAACCTAAAAATTTCTTTTTAAGCCTCTTGATAGGTAAGTAGACTTTATCTGGAGCAACGGCAAGTGGTTTGATTATTTGCCTTTTTTTTTTTTTTTTAAACAACACGCTTTTTTTTTTTTAAGATTTTATTTATTTTATTATTAGAGGGGAAGGGAAGGAGACAGAGAGGGAGAGAAACAGCAATGTATGGTTGCCTCTCACATGGCCCTCACTGGGGACCTGGCCCGCAACCCAGGCATGTGCCCTGACCGGGAATCGAACCGGGACCCTCTGGTTCCCAGCCCGCGCTCAATCCACTGAGCTACACCAGCCAGGGCTGATTATTTGCCTTATTGATTAACAATAATTACTGTTTCTAAGTAGCATTTACTTTCATAGTTCTATTGCTTAAGCTGAAAGAATATAGTGATGATTTAAAAGTTACTTGATTGTTTTAAAATCTTTGATGTATTAGAAATGAAACAAGGGATTTTTCTTAGTCATTAAAGTTTTTTCTTAAACCTTGATAGTATTACAAACTGTATAAAAAATAATGTACCTATTTTAAGTTTTGAACTTCTATTTCTTGTTTTTGAATTAGATGTTTGTTTATAGAATATAGAACATACTTTAGTGTTTTATTTGCCACAGATTCAAAAGCTTTGGAAATTTCTCAATTAAAACTATTTTTTAAAAAAAGCAGCAGTAGTAATGATTTTGTCCTGAGAAAAATTGGCATATGTGGAAAATTCTGTATTCTTACATTGAAAATAATTTGTCCTCTCTGCACCGTGACTTTCCTTGGTGGATATTTTCATAACTGAAACAACTAAACTAAATTACAGTATAATTCCATATTTATAGGTATTGTTAAGATATGAGCCTTGGATATGATGAAAATATAAAATCTGGTTGTTTTAAAGCAATTGTCTTATTACCTTGAATCCTATGGATCGAAGGAAGGAAGATTACATGTTTTGCGATTTAAAAAATGTTTAACCATTAAAACCAGGTTTTAATTCTGTAATCCCCTTATTTTCACAGAATAATGATCTCATACAAAATTTACTATTCTTACAAATATCATTGGAATAAAATCCTCAGCATCTACCTATTAATATTGGGCTACTCAGGGCAGAAGGGTAAAAAACTTACTGGAAGGTTCCTTTTCTAATTAAGGGAGTCTCTTATGGGGCCTCCACACATATATTTATATGATATATAGATGTCATAGGACTCATAGAAACTAAGCAGCTCATTCAGGAAATTCTATTGTTAGCATTATAGAAAAATTTGAAGTACAGGAACTAAAAAATTATTCTAGAAATTTTGACATTGAGAAATTGATATTTCTATATAAACATAACTAACAATATATAAAAAAGCTGTGGTAATATTAAAATTATGTGTATAACACATAGCTAAGCTATTGCATGCTTTACTTCCTTTTAGTAAAATAAGAACTTTACTTAATCATTGGGTCAGTGAGCACATAAATATTAAACCAGCAGTGCTGTATCAGATGCTACAGAGAGAATACAAGAGCAGACAGGTCAGACCTTGCCCACAGTCTGGTTGGGGGATATATAGTGGATATCAGAGTTGGGTTTGACAATAGTCATTGGTTCATTTTGCTGCATTGGCTTATCACACATCTATCCAGCATTCAGTCTTGTTTTTTTGAGGAATTTCAAGTGAGTTACAGAATCTTCCACATGCATATCAGTAGAGTTCAATATTTGTTTATAATTTTTATTGATGTAAATTTTATGTACATTGAAACACACAAATCTTACATGTACCAATTAGTGAGTTTTAACCAATGTGTAGTATACACTTGTGTGATCCAAACTCATCAAGATGGAGAACATGCATGTATATTTTAAAAATTATTCTTCAATATGAGGTATGCTTTTAAAAGTTTGCTTTGAAAGAAATCAAAAGGTTTGCTAGAACCGTGTGAGATATTTCAAAGTATGCCCAGTAGTCCAGTGTTTGTTTTGCCCAGGGAAGCAAACATCTGTGAAAGTATTTTGCCTGCTCATGTTTACTGTAGGGAAAGATGGTAGAAGTCATCTTCAGATAGAAACTATGAAAAGCAAGAAAAATTAGCACTAGTTCTTCGGTGCGTTATTGTCTGTCTGTAGCTCTCTGTGTGTTTACCTGCATATGCCACACACTACAGCTCAACAGAAATTCCCTTCTTGTTAATCAGGATTTTATTCTGAGTATAAAATATAAAGCAGCTGCCTAATTCTTTAAAAGTACTCTTTATGAAAAACTTTTGGTTTGGAGGCAGATGATCCAGTCTGCCTTCTGCTTTCAGCCTTTCTGGGCTTACAGCTGTGAAGGCAGTGAAGGAAGTAGGATATTAGACTTCTATGGGAGGACTTTTTTTTAACAACAAGCACTTAGTGATGTCTGTGGTGTGGGGGTACCATATATAATTATTTCAACCAGTTGCTTCTCTTACAAAACAGAGCTGGGGGATAGGCACAGTGAGAGGTAGGTGGAAGATAATAGCTAGCATTAGATTCTGTTATCCAGTGTTCTCCTTTTAAAGCCATATAAAGAGTTGCTTGTAAATCATTCGTGACCATGGACATGGACTGAAGTCATGTCTGTGCGATTTTTACGTATGTCTTGTTCAGTAGTTTTGAGAATTTTAATGTATTTTAGTTTCACTCTAAAACTACTCTTGATAATTGAAACAATAATCACAGGATGCTGTGATTATTTCAGCCAGCTTAGGATATCCTGTTAATTTCTTTGAGCAAGTACATGTTCCATATTCCATACAGTCCTCAAGAAAAATTTATTTTTTGTGTTGTTCTTTATGTTTTTTTCTGATGTGTTTATACTTAATACCCTGTTTTCAGTCTGAGATCCCAAGTAAACAGCCTGAGACACCCGATGATATCATTCCTCAAAAGGTAAAATACAAATTACCATAAAAGAATGCAAAACACTTGCAGTTTTGTTTTGGGGGTTGTTTTGTTTTGTTTTGGTGCATGGTAGATTAGACTAACTTGAAAGATTGACTTCGAATTTGCTCTTCCTGTAAGTTCCTTAGAGTTGAAAAGTTGGTTTCATTCATGCTGAGGACTGTTACAGTCTTTCTTGGCTTTGCTCTAATTGGCTTCCTAGGGTCTGTGTGCTGCTCACTAACGGGCGGAGTATTCACTGCTCTCACTGCCAAATGTGAATGGCTTCCTACGTAAACTAACAAGGTCTGACGCGTGTTAGTAATGGGCAGCCTGACGCTTCAACTTTTTTTTCAATTGCTCATTTTTCTAGGTAACAAACCATGTATTTTGAGAATGCAAGGGTATCGTCTTTTAAAATTATATACTAAGAGTATATGATCACTTTTCCAAATACAATTTAAATTTATTTTAATTCGTTAAAAAATTTATCATTGTTTTTTGTTCCTGGAAGATTCTATATGTAATTCGGGGGTGGGGGGAGTGCAGTGCTTTAAAACACAGAAATATACCCCAAAATGTTTAGGGTAAATGCTTATGGTTCCAAGTTTAAATCTGTGGATGTCCCACGTGTTATTTCATTGTCTTGCCCATCACTAACTCTGCTTTCATCTTTTTAAAAATGAATAATTTTGAGTTGAAGATAAGTGTTATGTAGGAGATTTGTGACAGTGCAAAGTTTACTACCTGTCTTTCACTTTACAAATATTACAATATTCTTATTAGTTTGCTCATCAGGTTGATCTTTCCATAATTGTAATACTATTTTACATCATCTTAATACTTTCCTATGTTATGTAATAGATTTCTGTTTCCATTTGGACATTTCATTCTTTAGTTAGCTCGTGGCTCTCTTTATTCCCTGGCTCTGCCTGAAAAGAAGGACAGTGTGGCTTTAGATAGGTATCTTTTTATCTCAAAATTGATTTATTGTTTTATATTCCAGCCAGCTGGACATTTGTGTTCCATTTCAGTTTGAAATCATTTTTTTAAAAAAGTCTTGCTTGAAGTAAGCATTGTCATAGACAATATATACTGACTACCTGAGCTTGAAGAGTAGGCCGACAGAATATTTTTAATTACATGCTCTTATTCATAGGAAAGGAGAAGTAAAATAATGTTTACAAAGGCAACATTTTAAAGCATGTTTTAAACTCCATCTTTTTCTTAATTGTTAATCCTAAGTCTGAGTCTAATTCTGGTTGAGGAACATTTGTACATATAAACTTTTTCCTCTGGTTTTACGTTTCTGTAGAAAATTTTAGACAATTTTTTATTGTATTATATTTTTTTAAAAACAGGCTTAGGTCAATTGGAGAACCTGTTTTTAGGGTAAATATTAATTATCCTGTACCATGCCAAAAAGCTAAACTTTTTCTAATGTTCCTAGGTAATAAATTTCTTTTTAGAAATGGACTTATATATGTTCTTGATATACTTTTAGTCAGTAAGATTATAGGTTACATTCTTCCACATGATAAATAATGAGGATGTTTTAACAAATTGGAGTTACCACCTCGGAATGGCAGACCAACTAGAGAGCGTCATCTGGCCTGAAGCTGGTTGATCCCATGTCAGGTCAGGACCCTCTGAAGGTTTAGGCTGTTTCCAGCATTCCAGAGAGACCTGGGGATATGCGAAAGGACAAGGCAGTTCCCAGTCTCTACCTCCAAATATCTGAAATAAACACTCAGACGGATGACTCCAACTGAATGGCTGGTCCTTGAGGCCTGACCTACATACTTTACTGGGGTGGAAGCAAAGGCCCAGGCTCCTCACAGGCTAAACCTCTCCTCGGAACCTGCTGTTCTCCGACGTGGGCATTCTCTTCCCTCCCCTGCATCGGGAGCGAGGTTTTCCGATACATCATTGAGGCGGTACTGTGTACTAACGTGAAGTGATTTGGCTAGAGATGATTTATTTCTATTTCAGGAAGAACAAAACTGCTAATATTGTTTTATATATGTCTTTTCAAAATCAAGGAATTTAAAAATAAAGAAACAACCCAAAAATCTATGGATTTACTATGTATTTAAAAACCTATTAAAAAGCCCATAACAAAAAAAAAAGATGACACATGAAGAAGTCTTGACACCATGCCTTCCCTTGGGAAGCTTATATTTTAATTCTTGAAGATAATTATTTGAGTTCTTTTCTCTTGTTACTCCTTAGAAACCTGCTAGGTACAGAAGAGCCATAAGTTATGACAGTAAAGAATACTACCTGCGACTGGCCTCTGGCAACCCAGCCATTGTACAAGACGCCATCGTGGAGACTTCGGAAGGCGAAGCTGCGCAGCAGGAACCGGAGCATGGCGAAGACACTATTGCCAAAGTCAAAGGTCAGCCTTGATTTTCGTGTACAATCACTGGGAGCAGTCCTCGTATTGGAACTTACAGGAAACTGTGAGCAGCTGTAAATGGAGGGGCCAACCTTAAAGGCATCCGTAAATATTACACCATCTCGCCCTACTTAAAAATTAATTTCCGTACTAAAACTAAAACCACTGACTCCTCTTTATTGCCTGCAGATGAGTGTATTGTACCGTTGGCTTGATAATTTTTTTATTGTGTTGTGCAGAATGCCCAGTGGCACCTGATATTTTCAGTGCCCTGATAAGGCCCCAATAAGTAAATAAATATTTGTCAAATTAAAGCAACCACTAAATATGTGTCATTAGTGCACGTTAGCTAATAGTAAACAATAAGGGTCTTTCTTTCTGTGACTATTCCAAATCTATACTTTATGGAGCTTAGTAAAGCAAACATATGGTGATGAATAGTGCTAAAATGACCATGGGCTTTTTTAGTTGTTATTTTTTTAATGTGTTTTTTCCCATTACTGTTTAGTCCCCTTCTACTCCCCTCACCGCCACTCCTCTCCTGCGGTCACCACACTTTTGTCTCTGCCCATGAGTCCTTTTTCCCTTTTGCTCCGTCTCCAGCCCCTGCCCTCCCCGCAGCCATAGCCAACATCCTGTTTCCTGTGAGTCTGTCTCTGTTTTCTTCTGAATTCAGTTTGTTCATCAGATGCCACATACGTGTGAAATCATATAGTATTTGGCTTTCTCTGACTGACATTTCACTTAGCATAATGTTGTCCTGGTCCATCCATACTGTCACAAAGGGTAAAATTTTCTTTTTTTTTTTTTTTTTTTTTTTTTTTTTTACGGCCAAGTAGTATTCCATTGTGTAAATGTCCCATAGTTGTTTTATCCACTCATCTACTGATGGACACTTGGGCTGCTTCCATAGCTTGGCAATTATAAATAACACTACAATGAATATAAGGATGCTTATGTTCTTTTGAATTAGTCTTTTGGGTTCCTTTGAGTATATTCCTAGAAGTGGTACCGCTAGATTAAAAGGCAGATCCATTTTTAATTTTTTGAGGTATCTCCTTGCTGTTTTCCACAGTGGCTATACCAGTCTGAATTCCCATCAACAGTGCAAAAGGGCTCCCCTTTCTCTACATCCTTGCCAGCACTTGTCATTTGTTGATTTATTGATGACAGCCATTCTAACCGGTGTAAGGTGATATCTCCTTGTGATTTTAATTTGCAATTCTCTGATGATAGCTGATGAGCATCTTTTCATATGTCTGTTGGCCCTCTGTATGTCTTCTTTGGAGAAGTGTCTATTCAGGTCCTTTGCCCATTTTTTAAATTGTTTTTTTGTTTGTTTGTTTGTTTTAGTGTTGAGTTTTGTAAATTGTTTATAAATTTTGGGTATTAACCACTTATCAGATGTATTGGAAAATATATTCTCCCATTCTATGGGTTGTCTATTTATTTTGTGGATGTTTCCTTTGCTGTGCAAAACCTTCTTAGTTTGATGTAGTCCAATATGTTTATTTTTTCTTTTGTTTCCCTTGCCTGGGGAGATACATCTAATAAAATATTGCTACAAGCTATATCCAAGATTTTGCTACCTATGTTTTCTACAGTTTTTATGGTTTCAGGTCTAACATTTAGGTCTTT
The DNA here is from genome assembly GCA_004026765.1 of Micronycteris hirsuta. Classification (NCBI taxonomy): domain Eukaryota; kingdom Metazoa; phylum Chordata; class Mammalia; order Chiroptera; family Phyllostomidae; genus Micronycteris; species Micronycteris hirsuta. Next base: position 84,529 of record PVJI01005381.1, on the reverse strand, counting down.
ACTGCGTTCTTGTGTGTGGTATAAGAAGGTGGTCTAGTTTCTTTTTTTCTTTTTTTTTTTGCATGTATCTGTCCATTTATCCCAATACCATTTATTGAATAAACTGTCACTAGCTCATTATATGTGCTTGCTTCCTCTGTCGAATATTAATTGTTTATAAAGGTGTGGGTTTGTTTCTGGGCTTTCCATTCTATTCCATTGATTAATATGTCTGTTTTTATGTCAGTACCATGCTGTTTGGATTACTATGGCCTTGTAGTATAGTTTGATATTAGGCAGCTTGCTTCCTCCAACTTTGTTCTTCTTTCTCGGGATTGTTGTTGCTGTGCAGGTCATTTTGGGGTTCCATATAAATTCTTGAAATATTTTTTCTCATTCTTTGAAATATGCCATTGAAATTTTGATAGGAATTGTGTTGAATCTATAGATTGCTTTGAGTAGCATGGACATTTTAATGATGTTAATTCTTTCTGTCCATGAACATGGTATATGCTTCCACTTAATTTGTATCTTCTTCGATTTCTTTCTTCAGTGTTTTATAATTTTCAGAATACAGGCTTTTTATGTCCTTGATCAGGTTTATTCCTAGGTTTTTCTTTTTTTTTCAAATAGCAATTGTGAACAGATTGTTTTCTTAATTTCTCGTTATGTTCATTATTGGCATATAAAAATGCAGCTGATTTCTGGATATTAATTTTGTATCCTACTACTTTACTGAATTCATTGATCAGTTCTAGTAGATTCTTAGTGGAATCTTTGAGGTTCTCTATGTACAGAATCATGTCATTTGCAAATAAAGACAGTTTTACTTCCTCCTCTCCAATTTGGATGCCTTTTATTTCTTCTTCTTGTCCGATTGTTGTGGCTGTGACTTCCAGTACTATGTTGAATGCAGGAGGTGAATGCAGGCACCCCTGTCTTGTTGCTGATCTTATGGGGAACACTGGTAGTTCTTGCCCATTGAGTGTGATGCTGACAGTGGGAGTGTCATCTGTGGAGTCTCTGTTACGTTTTGATATGTTCCCTTATTCCCACTTTGTTGAGAGTTTTGATCATAAATGGGTGTTGGATTTTATCAAAGCTTGCATCTATTGATATGATCATGTGGTTCTGCATCTATTCTATTCTATTCTATTGCATCTATTGATATGATCATGTGGTTTTTATCCTTCATTTTGTTTATGTGGTGAATCACATTTATTGATCTGCAAATGTTGTAGCAAGCTTGCATTCCTGGAATAAATCCCACTTGATCGTGGTATATGATCTTTTTGATGCATTGCTGTATTCAGTTTGCCAATATTTTGTTGAAGATTTTAGCATCTAAAATCTTCAGTGATACTAGCCTATAATTTTCTCTTTTTTGTATTGTCTTTGGCTTTGGAATTAGGATAATGCTGACTTCATAAAATGAGCTTGGCAGCCTTCCCCCCTCTTGAATTTTTTGAAATAGTTTGAGAAGGAGAGGTGTTAGTTTTTCTCAGAATGTTTGATAAAATTCATCTATGAAGCCATCTGGCTCAGAGCTTTTGTTTGTTGGGAGTTTTTTATTACAGCTTCAATTTCACTAGGTGTAATCTGGTTATTGAGATTCTCTCATTCTTCCTGACTTAGTTTTGGAAGATTTTATGTTTCTAGGAATTCATCCATTATGTCCAGTTTGTTGGCGTATAGTTCTTCATAATATTTTCTTATAATCCTTTGTATATCTTTGGTGTCAGTTGTTATTTATACCCTTTCATACCTGATTTTATTTATTTGGGTCCTTTGTGTGTGAGTGTGCATCTGGTTAAAGGTTTGTCAATCATGATTATCTTTTCAAAGAACAAGCTTTTGGATTCATTGATCTTTTGTGTCATTTTTTTCAGACTCTATTTTGTTTTTTATTATTTTCTTCCTTTACTCACTTTGGGCTTTATTTGTTGTTCTATTTCAAGTTCCTTTAAGTGTGATGTTAGATTGTTTATTCGAGTTTTTCCTTGTTTCTTGAGATAGGCCTATAATGCTATGCATTCCTCTCTTAGGATTTCTTTTCCTGTGACCCACAGGTTTTTTTGGTTGGTTGTGTCTCATTTTCATTTGTTTCAAGATATCTTTTGATTTCTACCATTATCTCGTTGTTTAATAACATATTATTTAGCATCTATGTGCATTTTTCACAATTCTTCTTGTGATTGATTTCTAGTTTCATAGCATTGTGGTCAGAGAAGATGCTTGATATGATTTCACACTCATTAAATTTATTATGACTGGTTTTGTGTCCTAAAAATGTGGTCTATCCTAGAACACATTCCATGTGCATTTGAAAAGTATGTATATTCTGCTGCTTTGGGGTGAAATGCTCTGAACATATCAGTTAATCATATAAGGCCACTGTCTGCTTGTTGATTTTCTGTCTATAAGATCTATGTATTAAAGTTAAAGTGGTTAAAATCTCCGACTATTACTGTATTTCTGCTGATCTCTCCCTTTATGCCCATCAAGATTTGCTTTACATATTTAGGTGCTCCTATGTTGGGTATGAAAATATTCACTAGGGTCATATCATCTTGTTAGATTGTTCCTTTTATCATTATAAAGTAGTGTCCTTCTTTGTCTCTGACCGTAGCATTGGTTTTAAAGTCTATTTTGTCATAAAAAAGTATTGCTACCCCAGCTTTTTTCCTTTTCCATTTGTATGATATATCTTTTTCCATTCCTTTACTTTTAGTCCGTGTGTATCTTTATATATGAGGTGGGTCTCTAGGTGGCAGCATATAGATGGGTCTTGTTTTCTTATCTATTCAGCTACCCTCTGTCTTTTGGTTGGAGCATTTAAGCCATTTACATTTACAGTGATTATTGATAGATATGTATTTAATGTCATTTTATGTGTTAGACTATTTTCCTCTGTTTCTTTTTTTCTCCATTTCTCTTTTTCTTCTAAAGCAAACCCTTTAACATTTGTTGCAGTACTGGTTTGGTATTAACAAACCCCCTTAGCTTTTTCTTGCCTGGGAAGCTCCTTATTGCTCATTCAATTTTAAATGATAGCCTTGCTGGGTAATCAGTGTTGGTTTTGTAGGTCATTGTTTTTCATCACCTTGAATATTTCATGGCGCTCCCTTCTGGCCTGAAATGTTTCTGTTGAGAAATCAGATGACAGTAATCAGTGCTCCCTTATAGGTAACTATCTGTTTTTCTCTCGTGGCTTTTAGGATCTTCTCCTTGTCTTTGGGCCTTGCCATTTTAATTATGAGATGTCTTGGAGTGGGTTTCTTTGATTCCAACTTGTTTGGGACTCTCTGAGCTTCCTGGACTTGTGTGTCTTTTTCCTTTACCAGATTAGGAAAGTTTTTGATCCTTATTTCTTCAAATAGGTTCTTGGTCCCTTGCTCACTCTCTTCTGGTATTCCCATGATGCAGATGTTGTCCCAAAGATTTCTTAAGCGCTCTTCATTTTTTTAAATTCTTTTTTCTTTTTACTGTTCTGTTTGAGTGTTTTTTTTCTACCTTGTTTTCCAAATCACTGACTCTGTCCTCTGCTTCATCTAACCTGCTGTTTATTCCTTCCCATGTATTATTTATTTCAGATACTGCATTCTTTATTTCTGACTGATCCCTTTTTTATGGTTTCTGGTTTTTTTTTCATGCTGTTCAATATCCTTAAAATCATTACCCTAAACATTCTGATAAACCTGATAAATTGTCTGCCTCCATTTCATCTACTACTTCTTCTAGAGAATTCTCTTGTTCTTTCATTTGAGCCCCGTTACTTTGTTCTCCCATTTTGGGTGCCTCTTTGTATTTGTTTCTATGTATCAGGTATATCTGCAAGACTCTGGTACAGGCCTAAGTCAAACCCTGCCCATAACTAGCCCTGGGCAACCTATTTGGAGCTGTCAGTGATCCATAGTGTGTGGCTCCTTCTGATGGGCTTGTGTGTGTAGAAAGAACCAGGCTGCCCACCGAGGCTGGCTTTTATCAACACCAGGCCTGGGAGAGGGTCAGTTGAAGTCTCAGAGCTCCCAGTGGAACTGTGGGACTCCCAGTGTTGCTCCCAGAGGAACATCAACCTCTGTCTGCAGGCTTTCTGTAGGGTTACTCAGTGAATGTCTTCCAGCTGTACTCCTCAGCAGCAGGGCTTAAGCCCCACTGGGTGGGGCAGAATAACTCCTGTGGGCGGGGCTACTGCTTCCCCTCAGGCTGATGCCTTTCAGAGAGGAGTGCTCTGCCTGAGAAACATGGCTCCTGCACTACCGGGAGTGGCTTGGCACAGGGATCCTGGCAGCTGACCCTTCAGTCCTCTCCCCAGAGCCACAAGCCCCAGACTCTCCTCACATGTCTCTAGTCCACTCTTCCCTCCCTCTGCCAGAGTCCAGGGCAAATGGCTGGAAATAGAATTTTGTGCATTGGCCCTTTTAAAGGCTGTCTACATCTCTACCCATCTCTCCCTGGTGGACAGAAAGCCTGCTGCTTTTCACAGCTGTGTGTTACATGGGTTCCTTTCCTTATTCTGGTGATACAGCATAGGGAGCCCAGATTGCAGTTTAGACCCCACGCTTCTCAGAGGAAAACCCCCGGCCACTGAAATATCCCTCCAGAACTTTAGCTGCTGCCCTTGGGAGCCCAGCCAGCCCTCTCTTGTCTTCTCTGCACTCCCTACCACTCATGTTGTGGTGAAATTGTTTTTTCTGCCTATCCTAGATTATAAGGCTAGTGTTCCAGCTAGTGTTCAGTTGGTTATTCTGGATGATTTCTCTATAATTTAGTTGTAATTCCAGTTTGGTCCTAGGAGGAAGTTAGTGTAGTTTCCACTTGCTTCTCCACCTCTTGGGTCCTCCACCATGGACTTTTTGATTCTTTTACATATATGTGCTCTCTGCCGCCTTTGTATAGCTTCTCCGTGATGTGTACCTTAACATCCCCTCCCCAGTCTTAAAGACACTGGTAAATAATCAAATCATCCTTCTGTGAAGCCTTTTCCAACTCCCCTATCCACCAAAAATAGCACTTTGCTCACATCTCTTACAGCAGTTTCAGTGATTTTTCATGGCTTTATGTTTTTCTGAATTATAAGTTTGTCAGAGGCAGAGATTATTTTTCATTTCATTTTATAGCTTTTGACACATAGCTACCTGAAAATGGGGATGCAGTCATTACTGAATAAATCAATCCATTGTTTTAACTTTTTAAATTCTGATTCACCATAAATTCAAAAGTCTTGGCATATTTTATAAATAAAGCCCCAGATTATAAATTAAGAACTATAAAGTAAAAATCAGTTCCACATTCTATAGATTAGAATTAATAGTATATGACCATCCCAACAAAATACACCTTGAGAATTGTGATTCATTTCTCCTGTTATTCTAGTATGACTGCCCTCCCATGATGACTCTGACTTACTAAACATTTCATAATTGATCTAATAGTTTGTGACCTTTTGAATTTTTTTGACATTGCACCAGTAAAATTGTTGAGGTGGGTCCAAAGCTGTATTGACTGGGTGAAGCCCCCAAAGTATAATTCACAGAGTTAGACGACTTGTGTTTGGGTCATTTTACTTACCAGCGTTTGGGTCATTGGTGCTTCACTTCTCTGGGCTTCATTTTCCCAATCTCTAATTGAGCTAACACCACAAATATTGGTGTCACTAATATGATATGCGAAGTGTTATGCTAGACATGGAGTTAGAGGTTTTGATTCACCAGACGAGAAGTAATGTAGCTGTAAGCTTTCCCCCATTGTGGACGTCCTCAGCAGGACTTGGTCTCTCTTATTTCATGACTATACTCTCTTATACGTGAAGATAAGGTTTTTCCCATGGTAAAGCAGAACCTCTGATAACACATATTCAAAGCTTATGGTTCTAACAGGCTGACTTACATTTTTTCAAAATTCTTGGAACAACTATTATAGGTATAACCTGACTTTTTTTGGTACAACTAAGATGATTACTTTAAAGAAATGTGGGATTTAGAGTGTATTTTGAGTGGTGCTTATATTTTAGGAACTCATCAACTGATTTTAACGTCATCTCCTGTAACTATTAATAAAGCTATCAAAATGTAGGCAGTAAAATGTTTCCTTAATCTGCAAATTAAATGATTTGTCCCTGTAACATAAAAATTTCTGTTCTTGTTCTACCTGGCTGGTGTGGCTCTGTGGATTGAGTGCTGGCCTGTGAACTGAAAGGTCACTTGTTTGATTCCCAGTCAGGGCACCTGCCTGGGTTGAGGGCTAGGTCCCCAGTTAGGAGCATATGAGAGGCAGCCTATCAGTGTATCTCTCACACATCAGCGTTTCTCTCCCTCTCCTTCTCCCTCCCTTCCCCTCTCACTAAGAATAAATACATCTTTTTTACAAAAACGAATTCCGTCCTTACTCTCTATGAACTGATGATATGATCAGATTCATTCATGTATGAATGACCATACTACTACTTGTGATATAAGTCTTAAAATAACCCGTGGGCCCTCCAAGTAGGTGGGTTCTCTTGGAGTCATGTTTGTAAATTGTAACTTTTACTTCTGTTTCTGATAGTAATTGATCATTTATTCGTAGTACTCCCTCAATGATATTTATCCATAAGCAACATCATCCTTACCATTAATTATGCTGAACTCTCTTTATCCTCATCTGATACTTAATGTAGAATTTACTATTCATTAACCATAATGCTAAGTGTTTTTTACATAATTACCTCATACCTCCAACAATTCTCTAAGATAGGTAGTATTTTTATCCCCGTTTTATAGATAAGAAAGCTGAAGTTCGGAGAGGGCAAATGGTTCTCCAGGGTCACACAACCCTTTAACTCCAGAGTCTGTGTTGTTAGACCGCTGAGCTGTGCTGCCTCTGTCTACCTTGCAGAGTTATCAGATGGGAACTGTATACGAGGGCCTGCATGAGACAGATGCTTCCCAAGTGGCCCCTTCAAGCTCATGTGGCCCTCTTGGTCATTGTCCTGTAGGTCTGGTGAAGCCTCCTCTAAAACGGTCTCGATCTGCACCTGATGGAGGAGACGAGGAGAACCAGGAGCAGTTACAAGACCAGATTGCTGAGAGCAGCTCAATAGAAGAGGAAGAGAAGACAGATAATGCCACCCTCCTGCGCCTGCTAGAGGAAGGAGAAAAGGTATTGTGCTTCTAAAAAGTAAGGATTGTATTTAAGTAACTCGCTTCCATTTTACAAGACTAGTTGATGGGGTGGCAGAAGATAAATATTTCAGCCTCTGTGATGAAATACAATACGAAACATTCTGGGTTCAGCACTCTGCCATCTTCAGCATTGTCTGACCTAGCAGAGGGCACTAAACAGTGTGACGTTTCATCAGATACAATGTTAACAATCGACATGCAGTTCACTATCTTCCTCTACAACCTTTATTAGTCTGCGGTTCTTGTTACAATTCTCTATTCCAAACCCGTGTATGCAACCCATCCTGGCATTGTATTAATACTTTTTTCTACAGGTCTGTAATTCCAGAAATCACATTCAGGAAGCTTTAGCCAGTCTGTACCATCTCTCTCAGCCTTGTACTTGACCCCTACTCTCCTTCACTCATAGAATATGACCTTGCCTTCCCATTTCTCTCAACCTCCTGAACCTTGCCCATCTCTCCAAATTCATTTTACTGACTCTTCTTTTGTAGCCTGTGCCCCCTGCAGTATTGTGTGTCTTGCAGTTTCCGGCATCTACGATGTTATTTCCTCATTCTGCACTTAACTCATTGTCGCCTTTGCTAAAATGCCTCTCTCTCCATCGTTTGCATAGCGTCTCCTTGCACCTCCCATTGATACAGCCTCATTGATTTGGATATCTTTAATACCGAAATGTAAGAAGTGTTTCTTGACTGTCTTGCCATCTCAGGCTTGATTAACTACCTCTCCTCTATGCTTTTATAATGCCTTTGTATATATTACTGCGTTTTATCATGTCATGATTATTTGTTCCTGTGTCTGTCTCTGCCCATAGACAGATGAGGATAGGCGGGCAGATGAGGATAGGCAGGTGCAGTTTCTTATTTCTATCCTGTTGTTCTACACAGCTCCAGTCTCCTAACAGACACCCAATAAACCTTTGAATGAAGGAGTGATTGGTTGAGTAAATAAAAGGATGAATGAATAACTATATAGTGATTATCCTCTTTATAAAGATGGTCATTTTGCCAGTTATAGTAGACCTTGGAATAACCCTTAAAATTTTACCCACTAAGAAGTAGTAACCAGAAATCACAATATAATTTTTAAAGTTCTGTCTGAATGCATGGTCTTGTTAATCTAGAATGAGAATATTTTTAAAAATCAAAGTGTATTAGATCTGAAAGAAGTACAAAAGAGGCCCTGGGGTCTTACAAAATTTTCTGTTTCTTGATTTAGATCCTGGTTGCATAATATTTAGCATTTGAAAATTCAAGCTGTGTATTTATGAAAAACATTTTTCTGTATGTATGTTACACTACAATAAAGTTGTTTAAAAAGTACATCAGTATTTTTTCTGTAGCATTCTACATTTTTGTTATTGAAGTAGTTCAAATATAGCTATGAAAATTGACTCATATTTGTATATTTTAGAGAAAATTATTTTCTGATGCCATCATTTGTTAAACTTTTAATCTCATGAGTACATTTTTTCCTCTAATTGCTTTAAGTTTCAATAGTGCAGGAAGTGTATTCAGACTGACATTTATTTGACATTTGTTTGCCTCTGGATTAGTTGTTGGTTTTTTTTCCGTAACTCATATTGAACTGAGTTTAAACAAGAAAGAATTTTTACTAAGAACATGTCCTGCTCGTTGGATAGAAAACAATACTTACATTGAGAAATTGAGCAACTCCTTCCTCCCATGAGGAAGACACTACTTCTGCCAATTTGGGCTTATTACAGTGGCTCAGCAGACGGTCTGCCAGGCAGGCGGGGTGCAGGTCGGAGCGGGCAGGGACAAACACCCCAACTCTGGTCCCAAAGGTGGTTGTGGGAAAAGGAAGTGAGCTGCGTGGAAGACAAGACAGCAACAACGGCTAACATGATTATGTACATTATCTTGCTCTCATGACAAGCCAGTGTACATTTGAAATTTACAAAGGCACAGAAGCCCAGAGAAATTAGGAAACTTGGCTAAATCTGTAAGTAACAGAACTGCTAATTCACTCAGGGTTGTTAGGCTCTGCAGACCTTTTTCTTTTTTCGTTTTAATTGTATTTATTGATTTAAGAGAGAGAGAGAAACACTGGTTTGATGTTCCACTTATTTATGCATTCATTGGTTGATTCTTGTGTGTGCCCTGACTGTAGACCAAACCCTCAACCTTGACATACGGGGGTGACACTCTAACCCACTGAGCTCCCCAGCCAGGGCTGCAGACTTGTTTTACTCTGTGTGCTCCTACCTCACAAAAGGCACACTCTGATCTGTTTACATGTTTGCCTCAGTACCCTTTCCTGCCAAGTTTGTTGTGACTCTCTGCCTCATTATCTAACTTGTTTATCACTTGTAGGACTTCGTACATATGTGCCCGGCTTATAGTGAGTACTCAGTGAATATTGAAAGAAAAAGATGAATGGATGGGAGTGGATGGATAGCAGTGAATGGTTGTTTCCTTTTACTGAGATCAGCTGCAAATCAGACTACTGTCTTAGCAGATTCTTCTCAATATGCTTAAGCTCAGATTTAATATGCTTAGCTCAGGGGGTACCATCACAGAGCAGAAACTCAGTAAGCCCTGTTTGCCCATGAAATTCATGTTTTAAAACCTTTTGCTTCAGTTATATCAAAAAAGAAATTATCTCAGATTTTTTAAAAATCTGTCTTAATGAATGTTTATGGTTTTCTTTCTAGATCCAACACATGTACCGCTGTGCTCGAGTACAAGGCCTAGATACCAGTGAGGGGCTGCTTCTTTTTGGTAAAGAGCATTTTTATGTGATTGATGGATTTACAATGACAGCAACAAGGGAAATAAGAGACATTGAGACTTTACCTCCAAAGTAAGTAAATGAATGAAGAGACACAAAGTACAGCTATCCTTAGAAAACAGTATGTTCAGATGGTTTTGTTCATCCAAAAATTGTGTTTTAAATAATATTACCTCTCAGTTTGTGTGCATCTGTTTTTAAATATTCACAAGGGTAATTGTTATTTACAGATAATAAAGAAACAATTTTCCTTTTATATCACAATGAAAACGAAATAAAAATGTATGACTGAATAACATTAGACACTAAACTCCTTATATTTGCAAATTGTTCTTTTATTTTTTTCCTTTGGACCTGTTTTTTGTTGTTTCATTTCTTCCACTAGAATTTATCCCCCTTATATACTTTTCCAGCTCTACCCACCCCACTCCCACAAACACCACACTGTGGTCCATGTCCATGAGTCCTTTTTCTTTTTGGCTCCATCCCTCCACTCTCTAACCCCACCCCCAAGAACTGTCAGCCTGCTCTCTATCTGTGAGTCTGTCTCTATTTTGCTTCTTAGTTCAGTTTGTTCATTAGATTTCACATATGCATGAAATCATATGATACTGGCTTTCTCTGACTGGCTTATTTCACTTAGCATAATGTTCTCCAGGTCCATTCATGCTGTTGTAGAGGGTAAATGTTCTTCTTTTTTATGGCCAAGTAGTAGTCCATTGTGTAAATGTTCTATAGTTGTTTAATCTGCTCATCTGCTGGTGCACACTTGGACTGCTTCCAAATCTTGACTGTTGTAAAAAACGCTGCAGTTAACATAGGGGAGCTTATATTCTTTCACAGTAGTGTTGTGAGTCTCTTTGGGTAACTTTCCAGAAGCAGAATTGCTGGGTCATAAGGCAGATCTGTGTTTAATTTTTTGAGGTCACTCCGTAATGCTTTGCACAGTGGCTGCACCAATCTGCTTTCCCACCAGCAGTGCAGAAGGGTTCCCCTTTCTCCATATCCTCGCCAGCACTAAAATGTCCGTAGAAACACGGTTGTAGAGAAAATGCAGGTAGCTGCACAACACTCTGACAGAGGAAAGAGCATCCGTACCCTCGGTGCCCTGCGAGCAGCGTGACTGCAGCACAGGCAGGAATTCCGTAAATTTTATTTGTCTTCCTTTTCTTCTGCCAGACAAACCGAGAAGAAAGGTAAAAAGCTAAAGGCTCAGAAAGTCAACATGTTCTTCTCTCCTTTTGACATTTTCAACACCCTACACTGTTGAAGTGGACATGGTCGCTGCAGTTCATTCCTAGGAGATGCTTCAAATAATTACTTTCTACAGCAGTCAGGGCCACATTATGAGTTTCATGGGCCTCTTCCTCCATATAAAACTATATTTTATGACTGTTGGTTTAAAGATGAATATATTTGTATCATATATTAAAGTATTTTCTTTCACCTAAAAGTTTAATATTTTTCTGATTTTAAAAGAAATTAAAACATTTTCTTGGGCTCCTAGAAGTACTTAAACCTAGGCACTCTATCTGATAGATAAGTTCACCCTGATAGCAATAATGGGACTTTTTAAAATTAACTTCAGCAAAGGAAGTGGTTGATATGCCGAGGAGCTGACAAATCATTCTCTTAAACATATTTTTTGAACTGAAATTTCTGATACATTGTTTCCCACACCTATCCGTATATTGAAAATAACAGCTTTGTTGGACTGTGAATTTACCTCTTGCTGTATTTTTGTTTATGTCCTTTCTCTTGGCTGCCTGTAGTATGCATGAGCCCATTATCCCTAGAGGAGCCAGGCAAGGCCCCAGTCAGCTCAAGAGAACATGCAGCATTTTTGCGTATGAAGATATCAAGGAGGTACATAAGAGGCGGTATCTCCTGCAGGTGGGTTGATTTAGCAGTACTAAATGTTTTGTCATGTTCCTTCATTCAGAGGATGTATTATTTTAAAATTGACACATGCCATGAAAACCCTTTACAGGACCTGCATCATCCCTTAGAGTGTTTTTTAGATTATTCCTTAAATTTGCTTATGTGATAAGCAAACTCATATTACATGGGCACATAACTCTGCATAATGCATCTTTTTAAAAAATACAACTTAAAACATTATAATTGCCTTTTAATTTAAAATTTACACCCTCATAATTTTACAAAATTATAACTTTATAATTATTTTATTTTACCATCATTCTATTATTAAATATTTTAGAAGCAAATTGAGAACACATTTACAACAAATTGGCTCTGTTTATTTTGTAATTGAATCTCTTAGGAATTTATGACTCAGTGTTTTTCAGTGAGTTAATTTTTTTCAACATTTTAGAAGTTGATAGTGGAAAAGTTAATATATAACTTTATTTTTGTTTTTCTTAATGTTTTTTTCTCTGATCATTTCAGCCTATTGCTGTGGAAGTTTTCTCTGGAGATGGACGAAATTACCTCCTTGCTTTTCAGAAAGGAATTAGAAATAAAGTCTATCAAAGGTATTGTTTATTACAGATACTTTATACTGCTATCTGGGAAGAGATGCAAGGGAAACTAGTATCAGTTTAGCCTGTTTTTAAACATCTAGAATTTAGATCAGTGATTTAACTTCTTTGAAAAAAATGTTTCATTTTTGCCAACCTCTGAAAACAGCGTTTTTCTAACTAGCTTTTATAATGATGCTATTTTATTTTGAAATGCCTTTTTTTCTTCTGGTAACTTGTAGTTATCATCAAAAGCTACTTTCATCACTAATTCCTGTGTCTACAAATGTAAAAAAGGATGCTGAAACTGTAGCTTCAAAAATTATACTTTAGGTTCAAAATAGGCTTTCTTCACATTGAATAAAGAGACTGGGTTTCCTTAGAAATTACATTCATATGAGACTTTCTCTGCACTTGGAAGGGAAGTTGGATGCCTTCATCACTGAAAAAGTAGTGCGGCAAAATAAAGCAGTCAACCTAATCTAAAGATATTTTACTTTTGGTAAAATATATTTACAATTTACATTGTAAAAAACAGTACATATCCATGGCACTCGAAGATGTTTCTGTTGGGTATATGAATAGTAAGGCTTCTATGAGCTGATTGTAGATATGAGAGACCTTCTCTTATTATCTGAAGGGTGGCATAGATGCCGCAGCCAGCCCTCTAGTAATGGAAGCTTTGTGTTTTAAGTGACTGCCATGAGGAATGAGTAATATCAAGCAACATCACTTATCATTACACTGCAGTAATATTACCAGTGAGTACCTGGGGATGAGGTTGTTCTTCGAATCAAGTGATTGTGCATGTGGATTGGTAATTCACATATGGGAAGAACTAAGTAAAGTGACTGAAATTTTAATTATCTGGTAATAATCTCTAAAGGTGATACTGTTTTCAATGCTAAGAAATTATTTACTCTTCATAACTAGACACCATTATAAGGAGATAAGTTTCTCTTTCTCTAAGAAATGTTTGTATCCACATTCATTCCAAGAATTTCCACAAACTTCTCTTTTCCTTTAAAAAAATTGATGTTGACATTGTAAGCAACTCTGAAAAAAATTTGTAGGAGTGTCACATAAGTTTCTTATCTTGTGTGTACCTTCATTTGTTGTGATATGTCTGTTCTGTTGTTTGTGTAGCGATCATGATTTCTGGATGTCTTGTGCATATTCAGCTGTTAGTCACTCTAGGACTTCATTAAGTTGGCTGAATTCCTGTGAATTAGTGTTGCAAGGCCTTTTCTTCCGGTAACATGGCAGCACATGGAAGAATCCCAAATGACTGATTTTGCTATGGACCTTTGTTATTTGGCTTTAGAAGGCACCATCTTATCCATTTTTTGTAACAGTATTCTAACTATTGTGTATTCCTGTTGCCTGCCATTTATTGGGAAATAGAGAGGTAAATGCAACAGTTAAGATGTAAATGAATCATCCATCCTTTTTTCTTTTTAATTTTATTTTATTCTTATGTATTCTATTACAGGTGTCCCAATTTTCCCCCTTTGCCCTCCTTCATTCCTCCCCACCCCCCACTCCCACAGTCCATCCCCACCCTGTTGTCCATGTCCATGGATCTTTCATACATTTTCTTTGACTAGTCCCTTCCCCTTCCTTCCACCATCCCCCCACCTCTTACTTCTGGCAGCTCTCAGTCTATTCTCTGTTTCCATGTCTCTAGTTCTGTTTTGCTCATTAGTTTATTTTTTTTTCATTAGATCATTCTTGTAAGTGATATCATACAGTATTTGTCTTTCATCTACTGGCTGATTTCACTTAGCATAATTCTCTCCAGTTCCATCCATTCTATCACAAAGGGTAGAAATTCCTTCTTTTTTCCTGCTGCGTAGTATTCCGTTGTATAGATGAACCATAGTTTTTTCATCCATTCATCTACTGATGGGCACCTAGGCTGTTTCCAGCACTTGACTACTATAAACAGAGCTGCTATGAACATTGCGGTGCATAAGTTCTTTTGGTTTGGTGTTTTGGGATTCTTAGGGTGTATTCCCAGCAGTGGAATCAGTGGGTCATAAAGCAGTTCCATTTTTAGATTTTTGAGGAAATTCCATACGGTTTTCCACAGTGGCTGCACCAGTCTGCATTCCCACCAACGTTGTACTAGGGTTCCCTTTTCTCCACAACCTCACCGCACACGAAGCAATATTTTTGAAAGTATATCTCCAATGCAAGGGAAATAAAGGAAAAAATAAACAAAGGGGACTACATCAAATTAAAAAACTTCTGCATGGCTAAAGAAACCATCCTCAAAATGAAAAGGGAACCAGCTGTATGGGAGAACATACTTGCCAATGATATATCGAACAAGGGTTTAATCTCCAAAATGATGAAGAACTCACATGACTCAACAATCTAATCAATCCAATCAAAAAATGGGCAATGGACTTGAACAGACACTTCTCCAAGGAGGACATACATAGGGCCCAGAGACATATGAAAGGATGCTCAGCCCATCTGAGAGATGCAAATTAAAACTACAGTGAGATTTCACCTCACACCTGTCAGAATGGCCGTCATTAATAAATCATCCATCCTTTCTTAAGCTCCCATTAGATTCTAACTGAGATTTAATTTCCAATTTTATGCTGTTTTTAAATTTTCCAGGTTTTTGGCTGTAGTGCCATCTCTAACAGACAGTTCAGAGTCTGTGTCTGGGCAACGACCGAACACAAGTGTGGAGCAGGGGTATGTTGATTTAATAGTAAAATTAGGATATTTGTGTCTGGACAATGTTATTTAATATTTCTGATGACTGTTCTCCCTTCCAGGTGATTGCACAAAATTGTTTAATTACTGAAAACTAGAAAGAAAAAAAGAAAATATATGCATGACCACTCATGTCAAATCAGACTCACATTTTAATCAATTTCCTTGGAGTCTTTTAAGCATGCATATATGCCTATATGCATAATTGAGTACCTACCATACAGATTTCTATTCTGCTTCTTCCATTCAGTGTTTAATGTAAATATTTCTCCTGCTTTAAAAAATTCTTCAGAAATATTACTGTATTTACTGCCTATTCATCATATGTATAAAACATCATTTTATTTGTGGATATTTCATTTTTATCATGTTCCCTTTTTATAATAATGGAAGTGTAATTCCTGATTATTTTTTACTAAGGCCCCTTAGTAAAATAAAGGGATGTGAATTTGAAGAGTTTTGGTACATAAAACCAACTGAATTTCCATAAAAATTATACATGTTTATATTCCAGTATTTGTGAATAAGTAATTATTTCCATAACATGCTTGTCAACTTTTTTTAAATTTCTACTGATTTTATAAAATGCTTTTTTTTTTTCGTTTTTAAATGCATTCTTTTATGAGTAGTATTAGAGCTCTGTAAATGTTAGCCACTTAAAATAATCATTTGTGAATCATCTATAACTTTTCTCCATTTATTTTTCTGAGTTTCATGCTGGTGGTTTGTTTATTTTTTCTTTTAATTGAGATATAATTGACATACAACATTTGATTAGTTTCAGGTATACTATATGATGATTTGATATTTTTACATATATTTTGAAATAACCACCACAGTAATTAGATAGTTCACCTCTCAAGTTTTTAGTATTAATTTGTATGGAATTTTTCTAAAATAATGTATTACTCTTATGCTTGTCATATTTGTTGCAAATTGCCTAGTTTTCCTCTTAATTTTTTTTCACATTTAAATTTAAACTTACGCTTTTATGTGTTCAAACCTGTCAATGGTTCCTTTTGCTCTTTTCAGCTGCTGCTACTCTTAGAAAGTCCTTCTAGGTGATGTAGCCATTTTAAGAATCCATATAACCACCTCAATTTACGGTCACTCAGGACTTCAAGTCCTTAATAATCCACTGGAAAAGAAGCACTGCTTTTGGCTACAAATGAATTATTACAACATGCAAGAAAATGAATTAAAACTTTAGTGGAGATTGTATAATTTGTACCTAAAATTTGAGTCCTGGTTTGTGTATATCTAAATATATTAAATTCGTATATTTCTCTTTAGGTTGCTCCTTTTATTTTTCTTTAGCTGAGATTTAGCAAATACAAATGCTAAATATATGCTTTTGTTAACCTCAGAAACATGTTCCTGTTCCTAGTCATCTGTGTTGTTCATATAAAAACAGGAAGCGAAAGGCTCCCTTAGAGCACATTGAGCCTTTTTTCTACTTGCGATCAAATTGCTGGTACTTTTACCTGCCCAGATAATCTTAACTTGCTGTATTGTTTCTACTACTTCTTGTGCTGAATTGGCAGTTCTTAACTTCTAAAAGCTTAGAGGCAAGAAGCAGGTATTTGTGTCCAGCTTTAATCTTCTAATTGTTCCCTTTCTTATAAATTTGAGTAGTGATCATATAGCTCTTTTTTTGAAGGAGAGTATCCTCTGCTCTGCTTTTCCTAATGGGATGAATTTGTCTAGGAGTGCAAAGTGGTGTCTGTGCCATTGAGCTGAGTATTAGTTTCCTTTCAGACAATAAAGTATATAATTAAGTGTTTGCCTACTGGTTCGGTAACCACTTTATAATCTTCAAAATATTAATTAGCAATGTTATAGAGCTGTTAAGCCTAAAGAAGGGTTTTATAGCATTCTAGAAAAGGCTGCTGTCAAAAAAAAAAGTCCATAATATTGAATGACATGAGCAGCAATGACTTTTCTGTTGGTATATTCATATTCTCATTCACTTACCAACGTCTCTTTTAGGAAATAGGCCATGCACCTACTATGTACAAAATATTGTATGCTATTTTAGTTATTACAACTTAATGTATTTAAATGCTTTTATGTAGTGATTATTGGAAAAGGTAGAAGGTTGGACTAGATCGATGTTTTTCAAACTCTTTTGCCATAACCCACACTAAAAAAAAAAAAAATGCAAGGCCTGTCCAGAAAGTATCCAGCCATGTGCTGTGAAAAACAGAGACATTTATTAGAGAAGACACAAAATACAAGACACATCATACATAGGACAATTATACCTCAGTCCCCTTCAAAGTAGGCACCTTTGGGACCTCACACAGTTCTCCCAGTTGCCATCAGCTTCCCCATCATATTTTCTAGAATCTCATTGACAGTCTGAAATCTCTTCCCTTTCAAGGGTGATTTTAGTTTTGGGAAAACCCAGAAGTCACAGACCACCAAATCTGGGCTGTAGGGGAGCTGGGCCATCTGGATGATTTGATGTTTCACCAAAAAACTCTGCAGGAGATATGATATATGAGCGAGTGTATTGCCATGATGAAGCTGCCAAACACCAGTTGCCTACAGACAGCTGCAGCCTTCTGAATCATCCAGATAGTTTCCACAGAGGAATGTTCAAGCTTAACGCAGAGTTTGATGCACATTCATTGCTCTACTCACTCAGTCATTTTGAATGTGACAGCCACACAGTACCCATGCTCACTCAGCAGCATCTGCTTCCCCCAATATCTACTCCAGCAAAGTCGTCATTGTTCACGCATGCACATCCCAGTCCACTCTTTTTGGCTGCCAGGTTACATCAATGTTGTGCAAACCATTCTCATTTTATAAACAATGACTGGAGTCTTTCCGGACAGACCTCATATATTCTACATTGCATCCCAGGACACAAATTGAGTTAGAAAAACTAAGATAAAATGTGCTGAAAATATTTTCCATTACTATGTGTGTTGCCTTCCAATATTCTACTTCCTTTTGTTCAATTCCATGTGATTTCATATTTCAAATTGCTAACTGTAACCCACTAAACAGGTTCTATGACCTAATAATAGGTCCTCCATAGTTCAAAAAATTCCAGGACAGGGTGACTTAAAATTTTCAACTCTAAGATTAGTCAGATTTAAAAAGCAATTGCCATCCTGGCTGGTGTAACTCAGTGGACTAAGTACATGCTGGCCCGAGAACCGAAGGGTTGCCGGTTCGATTCTCAGTCAGGGCGCATGCCTGGGTTGTAGGCCAGGTTCCCAGTGGGAGTGGCAACCACACATTGATGTTCCTCTCCCTCTCTTTCTCCCTCCCTTCCTTTCTCTCTAAAAATAAATAAATAAATAAAATATTTAAAAAAATAAAATGCTACTACCTACAATTTAATTATTTCTTGTTTTCAGATCTGGGTTGCTTAGCACTTTGGTTGGAGAGAAGTCTGTCACTCAGAGATGGGAGGTAAGCCTCCTTTATAACTAACAGTTGGATGATATAAATCATAGTTAAAAGTACTTTAATAACCGATAAAATATGTACCATAGGAAAAAAAGTATTGTTTTTGTTCTTTTAAGAAAAAATTTTGATGTTCTGAAATCTGTAAGAAAAGAAATTTTCCTTTACCTCACTTTGCGTATAACATTTTTTAAAGTGAACATAGTGGAGATAATTGATTGCTCTAAAATAAACCTCTATTTATCTTTCTCAAGAGAGGTGAAATAAGCAACTTCCAGTACTTGATGCACTTGAACACTCTGGCTGGCAGATCGTACAATGATCTCATGCAGTACCCTGTTTTTCCTTGGATCCTGGCAGATTACGACTCAGAGGTAAATCTCAAATCATTTTGTGTACGTGGAACACATTTGAAAAGTAATTAAGAGATTATGCAATAGCTCCAATGTTTTATTTGCTTTATAGTTTAAAGTTCTCAGCAGCACTTACTCCAAAAAGATAAGAAGAGCTTTAGTTTGGACTTATACAGAATGTGGATCATTGACAAACTTCTTGGGTATTAATTCATAACTTCTTTTTGGTTTCTTAAGTGCTAATCAATTTGTATCCACTGTTGGATGTCTCTCTGTTATCTACACTGCAGCCAGTTTCAGAAACACAAATCTAATTGTCATTCCTCTGTTTAAAATGATTCAGTGAATCATCATCACAATTTGAAGAGAATTTAAAAACCTCTGTAGCATTCCCTTTACAAAGTAGCTCTTACAAATCTATCCTTTATTTACTCCCAGGATTGCGATTCTGGGCTACCCTGTCAGTCTCTCCTGACGCATGCCCCCAGCAGGTCTGCAGCCACTGTGCGCCTGGTGTGGAATTCTCCCCAGTGCTCATGCAGGCTCCCCCACTTAGAGATTCACCTGGCTAGCTCATTTCACCCTGCAGGACACATATAGGTATCGCCTCTGGGGAGCCTTCTGTCCTGTCTCTCCTCTTCTTGGATTCACACACCACCTTGACGGTGGATTGTGGTACTTTGTTTTACGGTGTGTTGTGATCATGACTTGTGTCTGGCCCTACTCGACTGAGGTCCTTGCGTACAAAGACTGTCTTATGTGTCTCTTAATTCCCAACACCTAGAATAATGCCTGGTACTTAGTATATGTTTTTTTGTTTGTTTGTTTTGTTTTGGGGGTGGGGTCCCTTTTTTTTTTTTCCTTTTTTTTTTTTCTTACTGTCATCTCGTGCCTTTAAGAGCCAGCCCTATACTCAGGACGGCCCTCCTAAACTGAGAGGGAGATTGCTGTGTGTCCTGCCAGACTCCCCTGTTACAACTGAGCACGGGGGAGCAGAGAAAGCATAGGCCAGGACAAGAGTATATGTTTTAATGTTTGTTGAATTAACAAAAACAATAATGTATTTTGCACATAGAATTTGAGGGGACAAATGTACTAACTTGACTTATATTCATAAATGTGGATCAGTTTCTCCTTCCCAAGGCTTTTAAAATACAAGTTTGCCAAATTGGTCAGTCCTATGCCCTATAAAAAGAATACAAATTAAATATCCCACAGGTGCATACTTCAAATTTCTACTTTTAAATCCTTCAGGAGGTAAATTTGGGTTTCCTTTCAAACATGTGAATTATGTCAAGTGATGAGCGTTTAAAATAATCCGTGGTAAGTAGTCTGAAAGATTCCATCTCAGTTGGAAAGTTACTTGATCTTGTTTGACGCTGTTTTAGATGTGAACGAATTACTGAGTGCTCTACTTTCACTTCCCAATCACCTCTAAGAAGGAAATGCTCAGAAGTGAAGTTGGAGTGAAACAGAGGACGAGGGGAACAGAACAGCTAGGAGATTTGATCCTCCGGTTATGTGGGTGATAGAGGATAAAGATGAATTGGAGCTTTTGTGTCCAGTCTCCTCCTGTGTCCTTGCTAAGAATGGGAAGGATTTTCCCTCCTACTCCTCCTCTTAAAACATGGACTCTGAGTGCCTTCCTCTGTGAACACTTAATTTCCAAAGCAGTTATCTCCAGATTGAATCAGTTCACAAACTGCCATGTGCCTCTCTAAAGTGTGACTAACCAGTAGGTACATAGCCTTGATTTGGAGTCCAGTTCAGCCAAGGTGACCCCACAGATACTAGCACATTTATAAGTCGCCATTGTCTGCTATTGCTGCCATATGTATCTATGATGGGAGGATAAAGGATGTATAGTGATGTGTTTTGTTCTGTATTTTAGGAGGTAGATCTTACTAACCCCAAGACATTTAGAAACCTGGCTAAGCCGATGGGAGCACAGACAGATGAACGATTAGCTCAATATAAGAAGCGATATAAGGACTGGGAAGATCCTAATGGTAAATAACTTTTCTTGTCATTAGACTTTGTACCTAATTTCAAAAGTCAGCCATTATTTAGTGGTCTGACATCCATGCATCTTTCCACAAATTGCTTATATATCATTACATCTGTATATGTTATATATCCACAAATCTATACAATATCAGAGTAGAAAGTCAGGTTTTGTATGACAACTGATGGCCATGCCCTAGAAGGGATTTTTATAGATAGCCCGTGAGGTACCGACAGAAAACTAAGTATGTGCGCTTCATATAGGGCAGAAATTTTCCGTCATAACATGTCTTTAATTTGAGTCATATTTAGGCCAGGAACTATACTTTCATTTATTAACTCTCTTTTTCAAACCCTGTTGCATTAAAAAAAAATAAATTGACTACTTTCTGAAACACTGTTAAGTGTACTTAGATTTACTATATTTAATGTTTGTTATGCATGCCTCGCAAACAGCAAAACAATGAAAGGAAAAAGAAAAAAAAGAAAACCCTAAGCCCAACAGTATTCCTTATGTGGACTCTTTCTCCCCCTGTCAAGAAGAGTGGTAAAACTTGCACAATATTTATAGACAATTTAGAGAAATGTAGATTTGCAAAGCCAGAATCTAGTGAACAGTATCTGTAAGTCAATAAATATCCTGCTTGAGTGGAGATGATTTGCTTTTAAGGGTTACCTACTACATTAAAGCCTCAAGACACGAATTGCTAGATAGGCTTAGTCTGGGGGGAAGGCATCGAATCATACTTACTTTTGATTACTACCAAATATGTGAGGGGGGGCAGTGTCACCATAAAGTTTTCGTGCTACAAATGCCAGCGCTAACTGTATTTAGTGTTACCGTTATCACACATGTTAGCATTTTCAAGCCTGTTAACACCAGTTTTTTTATATTTACTCTTTTGTCTTCAGTTATGCTTTAATCTTCTTTTGAGCAGGAGAAACTCCAGCCTACCACTATGGGACCCACTATTCATCTGCAATGATTGTGGCTTCGTACCTCGTAAGGATGGAGCCGTTCACACAGATCTTCTTAAGGCTACAGGTAGCACTCTGAATGTAGAATTTTTCATTTTATACAAGCCTTCTTTCTATTTAAAATTGCTGCTTATTTAAAAATATTGTTATCCTGCTTCACAAGAAGACTTGTGAAGTTTCAGTCTCAAAAGTAATCAAATATAATTAAAGTGAAACATTGCTGGGCCAAAATTAATGAATGAACTAGAATTTATTTATAATTAAATGCCAAGGTCCTTTAGCCAAACAAGCAAGTAGCACATGAGGTCTATTCAGAAAAAGTCCAGCTGTTGTTTATATAATGAGAACAGTTTGGGTGACATTGATGTAACCTGGCCGCCAAGGAGAGTACTGGAATGTACATGTGTGAACAACGAGGATTTCACTGTACTCTAGTCAGTGGGGGCAGTAGGTGCCCTTGAGTGAGCATGTGTGCTGTGTGGCCGTCACATTCAAAATGACTGAGTGAGTAGGATAACGAATCTGCACCCAATTTTGCATTGAGCTTGAACATCCCTCCATGGAAACTATTCAGATGATTGAGGAAGACACAGCTGTGGGCATCTGGTGATTGGCAGTTTCATCACAACAATGTACCCAGTCAGGCATCAGCAAAAACTCCGCAGAGAAACATAAAATCACCCAGGTGACTCGGCTCCTCTACAGCCCAGATTTGGCACCCTATGTCTTCTGGCTTTTCCCAAAATTAAAATCACCTTTGAAAGGGAAGAGATTTTTAGACTGTCAGTGAGATTCAGGAAAATACAATGGGGCAGCTGGTGGTGATTGGGAGAACTATGTGAGGTTCCAAGGTGCCTTCTCTGAAGGGGACTGATGTGTCATTGTCCTGTGTACAATGTTTCTTGTTTCTTGTTCACTAAATGTCTATTTTTCATAGTACATAGCTGGATACCTTCTGGACAGACCTCATATGCTTTCTCGCCGTGGATATGGAATTCAGCTTGAACTGGTTGAATTCAATAAACAGTTCTTAAAAAGACAGTTGCTGTCTTTTTTATTATAATTGCTTTTCTCCACATTGTCTTTCGTTTTTTCAGATAGTGTTCTAGGTGCTTAGAGGACTTTGGTGAATAAAGACAACAGCCCTGCTATGTGGAGCTAATATACTATTTTGATTGAGGAAGATAGACAAAATAAATAAGTATATTATCAAATATTTTAGAATATGATAAATGCTGTCAGAAAATATAGATCAGGGAAAAGGGAATGGAAAGTACAGGAATTGGAGGTGAGGGAGGTTATGATGCAGTTTTAAAGAGTGGTCAGAATAGATCTCCTAGAAAAGGTGACATCTGAACAAAAACTGGAAGGAGACGAGGGAGTTACTCATGCCAGTATCTAGAGAAAGTGTGTTGTGGACAAAGGGACCAGCCCGTGTGAGCGCCCTGAGTGTGGTGTGTGCCAGAAATGTATGAAGAGCAGCAAAAAGGCCAGTGTGTCTGGAGCAGAGTAAGTGGGGCAAAGTCAAGATGGTGGCAAGCCTTGATGGCCATTGTGTGGAGTTTGGCATTTTCCCACAGTGAACTGCGTCATAGAGACACACACTCTGCCTTCTCTTAAAACACAGCACAGGGAGTTTGAGGAGGAGGGTGGTATATCTGTGAAGGTGCGTAAGCAAAAGAAATCCCATTTCTGTTTGAGTTTGTTTTATCAACCTGTATCTTTTTTTATCACCTTTCTAGTTCTCCATTTAGTTCTTACTGGTATGAGAACTTCAGTGTTGTATTATTTATGAAATCACTCAAGCACATATATAACTTGAGCATCTCCAACTGTAAATGACTACATTACAATCTTTAAGAGAGCATCATCAAAATGTGGAAGAATTCATATTCCTTATTGTGTTGCCTCTCTCTAAAAACTAATATTTTTTAATGACTTTACATTTGCATTTTATTTTGATTACAGAGCAGATGTATTGAGTATGCTTTGTAAGGAATATCCCAAAGAGACTTTTCTTTTTGTGGTCATTTAAAATATTGTGTATTTGACATAGGATGATGGGAAATGGAAATATCACCAAATATTTCTTGACAGTTTTCAAGCCCTTGCTTAAGCTTGACAGAAGCTGAGAGGCAGGAGTGGTTCTCTAACAGAGAGGTGCCTTTTCATTCCGTCCACAGGGGGGCCACTTTGACCTGGCTGACCGGATGTTCCACAGTGTCCGGGAGGCCTGGTATTCTGCATCAAAGCACAACATGGCAGACGTAAAAGAACTGATCCCAGAATTTTTTTACTTACCAGAGTTTTTGCTGAATTCCAACAACTTTGATCTGGGTACGTAGAGCTATGGCATTATCTTAGAAATGTTGTTCAAGAAGAGACTGGTAGAAATAAGTGACTTTTCTGAAGACTGTCTGCAGTATACACTGACAAGATGTCCTTGTGGTTTCAGCTGCTGCTAGTTACTATAACCGGTGTCTGCGATTAAATAGTTTTTAAAAGTAGCTCTTTCACACCCCATTAAATTCAATAAAATTTAAAAAGTAAATCTAAAGGAAAAAAGGCTTTACTGGGTTGAAATCCAACTTTAAAAAAATGGAAAAATAGCTGTTTCAAACCTAGATCTGGGAAACATTTATAAACTGACACAGATTACATCTACTGGTTAGAATATTGTTATTTCAGTTAAAACAAATGTGAGGCAAAATTTATTTGAAAATCATTGCAATTGAAACCCATTAATAGTCAAGTGGTGTATCCAGATTTTTATGTTTTGTTTTAATCTCATGTATTGCTTGAGGCATTCTCAACTTATATGCAGTATGTTTTAAAATTAGAATTTCAGCCCTGGCCAGTGTGGCCCAGTTGGATGGAGTGCCATGCTGTAATGAAAAGGTTGCGGGTTTGATTCCCAATCAGGGCACATACCTGAGTTTTGTCAGTTCAATCCCCAGTTCGTGCGGGAGGCAACCAGTTGATGTTTCTCTCTCACATCAGTGTTTCTCTCTCCCTTCTTGTTGCTCCAAAATCAATGAAAAAATATCCTCAGGTGAGGATTTTTAAAAATTTTAATTATAATATTTGAAAATAACTTTAATTCCTTTTTTTTAAAAAAAAAAAATCCTGTTAGGGTACTATTTTCTAGAAAAACAGGACCAAATCTCCATTTGTAAAAAGGAGAGAAATTTGATCAGTACTCTGTTCCCAGTATGTTATCTAGCAGTTGCAGGAAGTTGACTTTGGTTACAGTTTTTTGGAACACAGTTTGCTGATCTGTGTTTCTGGTTATTTCTTTTAAAACATGTCAAAATTCCATTGTTTCCACTGGTAGGATATTCCCACCAGATAGTGTTCTGTTTTATATTTTTTTAAAGATTTTATTTATTTATTTTTAGAGAGAGCGGAGGGGAGGGAGAAAGAGAGGGAGAGAAACATCAATACATCAATGTGTGGCTGCCTCTTGCACACTCCCAACTGGGGGCCTGGCCCACAACCCAGGCATGTGCCCTGACTAGGAATCGAACTGGTGATCCTTTGGTTCTCAGGCCAGCACTCAATCCACTAAGCCACACCAGCCAGTGCTGTTTTATGTATTTTTTTATACCTCACACTTTTTACTGTAGTTAAGAGTTCAACGTATAAATCATTACAATACTACCTGAAGATGTTTCATTAATAGAAACTTCTAGGAACTATTCATGTCTAATCATTTGAGTGATTTCTCTTTTTAAAATTTTTTTAAAGTACTTTTTCCTTAGTTATGTATCAGCAGTCCTAACCTTGTGAAGTTATAGCTGCAGGCCTCATGGGAGAGATAGTAAGATTCTCTCAGTAGCCTCAGTAGAAGTCCTGAAATCGAGTCTTATTACCTCTGATTGGGCCTGGAGCTCACCCTCGAATAGCTAAAGACACCAAGGTCTAGGATTTAGAGTTGGAGGCAGTGATGGTTGCTGGAAAGAGCAGAATAGATGGTGAGCAGGGAAAAACAACGAATGCATACACAGCATTTGAATATGGCTACACATTGAGTGTTGCATCACGTTCACTTACAATTTTCCTTTGGAGAATATACTCTTTTTCTTAGGGACACCACTTTCAAAGAGACAAGTATGGAAAGGTACAGAAAGGAAAAGATACTCTCGATCTTTCAGAAACACTGGATTTGTTGTAATAATCTGTGTTGCAAAAATATTTTAGCCAGACTACTGACAAACCCAACCAAGTGCTCCACTTTTAAATAAATAATGAAAGAAGGGTCGCGTATCTGTCATACTCACCTTCATAACAAATCATCCTTCTTCCATAAAATCATAAAAGCTAAAGCCATAAAACTCTAAACGAAAAACATAGGGTTAAATCTTCATGATCTTGTATTTGGCAATGGATTTTTAGATAGGATATCAAAAGCACAAGCTACAACAAAGAAAGATAAATTGAAACTGATCAAAATGTAAACCTTCTGCATTCAAGGACATTATGCAGAAACTGAAAAGAAAACCTTTAAATATTTGCAAATGATATATTTTATAAAGGCCTAGTGTCCAGAATATGAAGAACTCTTATACTCAACAACAAAAAGATAAACAACCCAATTTAAAAATGAGCAAAGGACCTGAAAAGACATTCCTCCAAAGAAAGTAGTCAAATGTTCAATAAGCACATGAAAGATGTTCAATATCAATAGTCATTAGGGAAATGCAAATCAAAACCACAATGAAGTGCCACTTTACATCTAAGTATGGCTTAGAATGAAAAAAAACACACACTCCCAGAATATACCAAGGACTGGCAAAGATGTGGAAAAGTTAGAACCCTTGCGCATTGCTGATGGGAATATAAAATAGTTCAGCCTCTGTGGGCAGTTTGGTGGTTCTTCTAAAAGTTAAACACAAAATTACCATATGGCCCAGCAGTTCCACTCTTAGGTATATGTCCAAAAGAGCTGAAACAGGGAGTCAAGTCCATGTACTCGCATGCTCAAAGGTGCACTGTCTGCAATGAGCAAGTGGTAGGAACAGCCCACATGCTTGTCAATGAATAAACAAATTGTGGAATATACATATAATAAAGGACTTCAGCAATAAAGTATGAGTTACCGATAAATGCTGCACCATGGGTGAACCTCAAAACATTATGCTAAGTGAAAGAAGCCAGACACAGAAGGTCATGTAATGTATGATTCCATGTCTGTGGAATATCCAGAATAGGTAGTTTCCAGGGATGCAGGGGGCGCAGTGAGAGGAATGGGCAACAGCTGCTTAATGTTACAAGACTTCTTTCCGGGGCGATGACATGTTCGGGGGCTAGCGAGGTTATGGTTGCGCAATGTTGTCCACATACTAAATGCCACTGAGTTGTGCATTCTGAAATGGTTAGTTTTATGTCAAGTGAATTTCACCCCAATAAAAACAAAGCAATGGAACACTGTTTGCCTCTTCATACAGCAAAGATAGTAAATGGTTTAAAAGAAAAAGCACTTGGGTTTTTCCCCACTTCTGGAATGAGTAGCATTCATCCCTGGTCATCTTGTCCTCAGACCTGTGGACGTACATGGAGCGGAGCTGCAGGGCAGCAGGGTTACATAGGCCGCGAGTTCTCTGTAGGCCTTGCTCCCTTGAAGTGACATTTTAAAACTGCAGATAGTGCTGATTAAATACAGTTGGCTCACCTAATTATTTAGGGATTATGAGCAAAATTTTGAAAAGTAGCTTATATCTGAAATAGCCTGGAAATTATTACTCACTTCTCATTATCAAAAAATTAGTCCTGGAGGGCACATCAGCGGGACTGGAGTAAGGGTATGAATGGAGGGAGTGGTTATAATAACTTGATTGTTTTATTTTTTTCTTAAATCATATGGTAATTTTTCTAACCAAGTCAGGACATTCCTTTAAACACTAAACTGACTTTTTATCTCTCACTTAATATCACATTGTAAATAAGCCATCAAATAACAATGATGAAAACAAGATTATTTCTAAGGGAAATATTTTTTATTGGCCCTTACTTGGAGTGCCTTTGTGTTCTAAAATTTGAACAATTGCACGTCTCTATGAAAAATTCTAATACAACTATTTATCTAACCAACTGCTGTTAAGCTAGTGAGACAACATTATTATTTATAGAGTCATTTTTCACAGTGATCATCTGGTGTGAACCTAAGAAAACTGTAAGCTAAAGTTAACTTTTTGGTGTTATTTTTAAAAAGAAGAAAAAGAATGTGTTTCCTTAAATGCTGGTCCCATTTAATGTGTTTTATAGCAAATGGTTTCTTTAATATCTTAAAGCATTTCTGGCTATGACTTAAAATAACAGAATACATTTTTTAACACTACATTATAATAACAGAACTATGTGGAATTAGTATCTCTTGATGTGCATTATCATAACTTGGTTCTTTTGTTTCTGCCAGGTAGCCCCATAGTCTTTCCAAACATTTTTTCTGTTAAATGATACACTAACAGCAAAAATGTTACATTTTAGATTTTATTTCTTTTTTTTCTTTTACTCTGAGAAGGAGGATTTTTTTTCAATCTCAACTACCCTTTATTTTTTTTTCCACATTTTTTATCGTTATTCAAGTACAGTTGTCTCCATTTTCCTGCCACCACTCCCCCCTACCCTAGCCATCCGCACCTCCCACCTTGATCCTTCCCCACTTCGGTTTTGTCCGTATTGTACTTTATACATGTTCCTGACAACCCTTCCCCTTTTCCCCCCGCCCCCCATTATCCCCTCCCACCTCCCCTCTGGTTACTGTCAGTTTGTTCTTAATTTCAATGTCTCTGGTTATATTTTGCTTGCTTATTTGTTTCGTTGATTAGGTTCCACTTATAGGTGAGGTCATGTGGTATTTGTCTTTCACCACCTGGCTTCTTTTATTTAGCATAATGCTCTCCAGTTCCATCCATGCTGTTGCAAAGGGTAGGAGCTCCTTCTTTCTTTCTACTGCATAGTATTCTATCATGTAAATGTACCAAAATTTTTTGATCCATTTATTTACTGATGGGCACTTAGGTTGCTTCCAGCACTTGGCTATTATAAATTGTGCTGCTGTGAACATTGGAGTGCGTAGGTTCTTTTAAATTGGTGTTTCAGGATTCTTAGGGTATAATCCCAGCAGTGGAATTGCTGGGTCAAAAGACAGTTCCATTTTTAGTTTTCTGAGGAAATTCCATACTGTTTTCCACAGTGGCTGCACCAGTCTGCATTCCCACCAGCAGTGCACTAGGGTTCCCTTTTCTCCACATCCCCTCCAGCACTCATTTGTTGATTTGTTTATGATGGCCATTCTGACTGGTGTGAGGTGGTATCTCATTGTGGTTTTCATTTGAATCTCCGATGGCTAGTGATGCTGAGCATCTTTTCATATGTCTCTGGGCCCTCTGTATGTCCTCCTTGGAAGTGTCTGTTCAAGTCCTTTGCCCGTTTTTTAATTGGGTTGTTTGCCTTCCTGTAGTGGATGTCCTGTGAGTTCTTTATTTATTTTGGAGATCAAACCCTTGTCCGAGGTATCATTGGCAAATACATGTTCCCATACAGTTGGTTCCCTTTTCATTTTACTGATGTTTTCTTTAGCCGTGCAGAAGCTTTTTATTTTCATGAGGTCCCATTTGTTTATTCTATGCTTTGTCTCTTGCTCTAGGGGACATATTGGTGAAAATATTGCTGCATGGAATATCTGAGATTTTCCTGACTATGTTCTCCTGTAGGACTTTTATGGTGTCACAACTTATATTTAAGTCTTTTACACACCTTGAATTTATTTTTGTGTATGGTGTAAGTTGGTGATGAAGTTTCATTTTTTTCATGTAGCTGTCCAGATCTCCCAACACCATTTGTTGAAGAAGCTATTTTTACTCCATTTTATGCTGCTGCTCCCTTTGTCGAATATTAATTGATCATAGGTGCTTGGTTTTATTTCTGGGCTCTCTATTCTGTTCCATTGGTCCATGTGTCTCTTCTTATGCTAGTACCAGGCTGTTTTGATTACAGTGGCCTTGTAATACAGTTTGATATCAGGTATTGTGATCCCTCCTACTTTGTTCTTCTTTCTCAAAATTGCTGTGGCTATTCGGGGTCATTTATGGTTCCATGTAAATTTTTGAAATGTTTGTTCTATATCTGTGAAATATGCCATTGGGACTTTAATAGGGCTTGCATTGAATCTGTAAATTGCTTTGGGTCATATGGACATTTTGATGATGTTAATTCTTCCAATCCATGAACACGGTACAGGCTTCCATTTGTTTGTGTCTTCCTTGTTTCTTTCTTTAGGTTTTAGATTTTATTTCTTTAATGAGAATCTTTACAGCAAAATATGTAAATTCTACAGTGCTCTCTGAAGAATTTAAGATAATCAGAAATATGAGAAACCACATATATTCCAAATATCTCAAGAAGACATTTGTACTTTCATTTCTTCTCATGCAGAGAGCAAACTGAACGTTACTGAGGAGTTAGGTACTCTTTCAACAACCTCCTCCATGTGAATGGCAAATTTTGTCAAAACATTAAGACAGAAATTTAGTAATAGTTAACTGTTGATGACTCACCAAACTGTAAGCTTTCTGGAAAAGCCTACAAAAGGAAGAGTTTAGAGAAATTCTAATGGTCTGCCAAATGAGCCACCTCTCTCAAGGGGATTGAATTTGAGGGTTTTTTGAAACTCTAAACAGTAGCCCCATAAAACGTTTCACTGAAGACTCCTGTGGTCAGTTAGATTTCAGGTGTTGTGTCTAATGTACCTCCTGGCAGTGCCTCTGAGGAAGCTTGCAGGAAAGAAACACATTCAACTTTGCTGAAGTCATTGGACCGTGAGCACCCCTCAGACTTTCGCTAACACTTAGTGAGCCTCTGAGGAAGTGAACTAAGGAGAAGTCTTAGGGAAATGCCAAGGTAGATCATCTCTGAGGGTCCTTTGTGGTGGTAAGATTTCATAGTTCTGACAATGCACCTAAACCCACTATTTCCCTGTTACTTAATATGAAGTTATTATTTATCACATTTTTTCATTTCTTTAATGTATCTAACTGCACAGGCTGTAAACAAAATGGCACCAAGCTTGGAGATGTTATCCTTCCGCCCTGGGCCAAAGGGGACCCCCGAGAATTCATCAGAGTCCACCGAGAGGTAATGAGAGTGCACTTCGCAGATGAACTGGATTTCACTGGGTCATTGACTATGCCTATTCAAAGAGAGGACCTTGAGCAATGTGTCACCCATTGGGTCAAGTTACTAAGATTATTCTTACGATTTTTAGTTATTTTAGTTCCTGTTGATCATTGGCCATTTCTTTACTTTCTGAGGAATTAATAAATGTCAGGCAGTGACTGAACCATTGTTTTGAAATTCTAGGCTTTGGAATGTGATTATGTGAGCGCCCACCTGCATGAATGGATTGACTTGATCTTTGGCTATAAACAGCAAGGCCCTGCTGCAGTAGAAGCTGTGAATGTCTTCCATCACCTGTTTTATGAGGGTCAAGTGGATATCTACAACATAAATGACCCACTAAAGGAGACAGCCACCATAGGGTTCATTAATAACTTTGGTCAGATCCCTAAACAGGTATGGATGTTCTTATCATCACTGTTCTCTGTTTCATTTTTTTAAATGCTGCAATATTTCTTTAGATGATCAATGATCATATGAGATTATAATTCAATTTAGACTGAGTTTTCAATAAAGGACTGTAAATATCACCCAGTAGGTTCCAAGAGTATTGCTTTCTCCTCCCTTTTACATACAAATACATAGAAATGTTGTTGTTCAAAGAGAATTTCCCCTCACAGACCAGAGCAGGGCGTGCTGTCCTGCACGCACACAGGACCTGGCTGGGGGGCGAGAGCAGGTGAGCAGACGGGACCTGCGGGGCCGTGGTGTGCACAAAGACAGGGTTCCGGCCTGAGGCCAGCAATGCCTTGCTGAGTTGAAGCAGAGAAACGACATGGTTGTATCCAGACTTTCAGGACCATTCTGGCTAAGTCATGTGCACACATGGAGTCGTGTTCGCGCACACACTCACTCTCTGCAGGGCAGCCCCAGTAGGAGCAGAGAACCACCTAGCATGCTCTTACAGTAAGTAGTTCAGCGAACAGGGAGTGGCGGTTTGAATTAAAGAGGGATGACATGCTGTTGGTAAACACTGGTCACCGCTGAAGGATCTTAGTTAAACCTTTCCTTTTTTCCGAGGGCTACCAGTGCAGAAACTGTTTCATTCCCTCGGGGGAAAAATATTCTGAACAAAAAAGTCAAGATGTGTACACTGTTGCAGGATTTTTGTTCCACTTTTGAGTATAAGAGGCAAGCAGTCTGGAAGATCAGAGTCTGGGTAATAATACATTTCCAGAACATTCCAGTGACTAATATAGAGTACTGCCAAGTATAGCAACCCTAGAAAAATGTCAGCCTCAGGGTGTCCATATCCACACCTCTGCACCCCAGTCTGGCTCCCACTGGGCCCTCACATGACAGTTCTTCAGTTAGTGTTCATTCGTGAACGTGCTTTAAAGCGTGGGGGCCTTTTTATAGAAGTTCAGAGGCTGGTGTCATTATTAACTTTCGTAGAAAATAACACAACTCTGATACCATACCCCTGTACGCAGATAAATAAGAACAGTATGTAATATGTGTAGAAGCTTGGGAGCCTAAAATGTGTATTTTTCTTTATACATAGCATTTTTTTCCTCCTAAAAATCCAGAATGTCAAATTCATAAAGTATGATTGTATTATATTCATCTTAAACCTCATTTCATCTAAGATTTCCCAAATCTCTTTTTCAGATTTCAATTTTGTAACAGAAATAACTCAACCGTATTTTGAAGATGAAAAATATTTGAAAAATAGTAATCATAAATGTACATTAGTACTTTTTAGCCCTGCAGAAATACTGAACAGAGATGCCAAAGACTTTCTTCTTGTTTTTTTTTTTCTTTACAGCAACAAAGTAAAATAGCAACAAAGTTCAGACTTGCAGCAAAATTAGTAACACCTAAAAGAGACCAAAATGATGTTGCAGAGAGAAAGGCCATGTTGAAGCCAGAAATAGCCCAATTAAACAGGATGTCAGCTTGCCCTCAGTGGCACAGACTGGTTAATTTTTAAGTATCATCAGAAAGTAATCGTCAGTTGACTGTAGTTTGAGTTCATTGTCAAAGCTATTATGAAATCAGTGTAACACAATAATAACTCAAGCTGCGGTAGCACAGCCCTGTCCCTGTGTAACGAAAGTCTGAGATATCGGGCCACCTCTGTGCCACTTTGGATTTCTTACCTCAATGCAGTTATACTGTGCCTATTAGTTGCCATGATGCATAAGTGAAATAACATACTACCTGGCCTATAATAGGGCTTACTAAATGTTAGCTTTCGTTATAAAATGTGTCATCCTCTCTCATATCAGTTATTTAAGAAACCTCATCCACCAAAGCGAGTAAGGAGTAGACTCAACGGAGACAATGCAGGAATCTCTGTCCCACCAGGATCTACAAGTGACAAGATCTTTTTCCATCACCTAGACAACTTGAGGCCTTCTCTAACACCTGTAAAAGGTAAGATGGTGGGGAATAAACTTCTGATTTGTGATTCTATGAGATCATTTATTAATCCTATTTGAGCAGTAATAACGGTTTTTTTGATACCTGTGTAATTTGTAATAGGTGCTGTAATTTTTTGTGTTAAATCACTAAATACTCTTTAGATTTTCTCCTTTTACTTTTCTGTATTATTTTTTTTGACCATTGAGTTTTGTATCAAAAAGAAACGAAACATTTTCTCTCCTGCGAAGATAGCAAAAACTCTAAAATACCAAATCTTATAGCTCAACTTTTATATTATATATGTAAAAATTTCTTTCACCTTCATTTATACATATTCTGCTAATTTAGAAATAGTGATAAGAAGACTGTATTTTTAATATGCCAATTATAAAGGCATTTATGAGATATCTAAAAGTACTTTTTCAAGTGGATTTTCCCCCTTAGGATTTAAAAAAAAATTATTTTTGCAAAGTGTTGAAGTTGCCATCTAAAGAAATCCAAATATTGGAGCTTCATAGTCTGGTACATTGGATTGGCCGCCAGCTCTAGGCTGTTTGCCTCGTTACACAGACTTAGCCTGTGCCAGCTGCAGTCACTGCTGAGCGGTGGTGCTGGAACACTGGTTTGGGTGGCAGAGATTTAGAGCAGAGCAGGGCCTCTCAGAGGACGTCATGACCTTTATTCCAGAAGTCTAAGGATTGATTGCCTGTAACTTGAGAGGTGCTGAAGGACTAGATTGGTGGGAAGTCTCTGTGTGGCGTGGTGGGGAGCGTCCAAGTTACTCTGCACAGCCCCAGAGATCAGGAAAGCAGCCCCGATTGCTTGGAGCCAAACCCAAGTACTCGAGGACAGTGAGGCTAGAGGGAAGCCTGGAGAACACCGGTCAGGGTCCACACCACCCCAGCAGGACTGTGGGAGACGGAAAAGCCAAGCTCTGCTGCGAAGGTCATAATTGTCTTAACGTGGGTGTCAGTGTGCTTGACTTGTATGAAAATCCAAGATTACTTTACCATCCTCTGTGGAATAATGAAGTTCATTTTCCCTGTCCCTGTGGTAATGTGATGATTTGTTTTGTGTAGAACTCAAAGAACCTGTGGGACAAATAGTGTGCACAGATAAAGGCATTCTTGCAGTAGAACAGAATAAGGTGCTTATCCCACCAACCTGGAACAAGACTTTCGCTTGGGGCTACGCAGACCTCAGCTGCAGGCTGGGAACCTATGAGTCCGACAAGGTTTGCATCATTTCTTTCTCACTCATTTCATCTCACTCTTGTGTGGCTGGATATCCTGCTTAAAAAGAGGGTAGGGCGCGCCTAGGCCAAGGGCTTGTCAGCTGTTCTCCAAGGCCCAGAGGAAGGGAGAGCTCTCTGCCTTAGATCAGGACAAAGTAGCTAATGGATGAGTCACATTTCTTACAGAAGAAAGAAGCCTTTTGGGAAGTTGTATTCTAGGGCAAGCAGTTTCCCGTCTACTCAGAGAATTCCTCCAAGAGATCCTAGCCAGCCAGTAGTCAGCATTTCTTCCAACCAGAAGAGCCTCCTTTTGGTGAGTCATCACCTGGCCCATTTATTATTTTAAGACTCTTAAGTGGCTGACAGAAGACCTGTCACCCCCCCCCCCAAGAATCAGCAGCCCCATAAGTATCTCTTGGGAGAGGCCATGTGTAGTGATCCTATAGTGCCCTATGTTTGCCCTCTGACACTCCCCTCCTGAAAGCAAGATGGATATAGTCTGTGCAGGTCTCTGTGTTTCACTGTAACAAAATAGATAACATTGTTATTTAGTTAACATTCTCATCAGCACTCGTGCTTCCTTTTATATTTTAACTGGCTTCAGCAAACACATCCTTTTGCCAGAGTATCCCACTGCACCTTACAGAGCATCATACAGTCTGAACCTCATTTTCCTGGACTAGAGAAACTGGAGACCTCCATTAAGGTTTTTAGCAGCAACCATAGTTAGGAGGCTGTAGCAGATAGTTCAGAGTAGAGCTGCAGTGAAAAAGTTGCTAAATTGGAACCAGCCCAGAATGTACTCAGTCATTTGTACATGCATAGAGATCTCTGTTCTTCACTCAGTATGCTCATTGTGTTTCAGACATTTTACTACTTGATGGCATGTGTCTCACATCTGTTTCACTTTACAGGCAGTGACTGTTTATGAATGTTTGTCTGAGTGGGGCCAGATTCTCTGTGCCATCTGCCCCAACCCCAAGCTGGTCATCACAGGCGGAACGAGCACAGTCGTGTGTGTGTGGGAGACGGGGACCTCGAAGGAAAGGGCCAAGACCCTCTCTCTCAAACAGGTAACATAACAGGTGGAAGGCGCTCTGTCTCTGATGCCCACACTCCAGAGAAACCAAAAAACTTCTGGACAAAACCAAAAAAATATGTGTTCTTTTGCTAGAAAGGGTCTCAAATGTAAAGGAAGGAAATTAAATCAGGAGATGTTGTTTCTAAAAATGACCTAAGCTGGTCTTTTTGAAAATCTGAAGCAAACTGTCTTTAGGGAATATATTTTAAAATATATTTAAGTACTGTCAATGTTTCTTTAAAGTTATATGTAAATTGAGTTTTTACAAACCAGATTATATTAACATTGTTGATTCATATTAATTTCCTTTCTGGATGATCTTCATTCAGCTAAACCATTAAATCTTTTACTCTTTTGTCTTTCTCTTTCTTCACTTATTAAATCCCTAAAGATATAACAAATTCATGTGTATATTTAGTAGAACCATTGATGATTTATTAACAAGTATTTTTCATCACTTACGTACTGAATCTATTACAAATTTTTTCTTAAAGCAAGAGTCCTTTTATGATTAAGTGATCACCTTTTAGTATTTGGTTTGTGAGTGAATTTATCCTACAATTTTTTAGTGGAGTAGAAATATATTTTTATTATACAAATTTGAAAATTGGTACAACAACATTTTCAATTTATTGAGCACCTACTATGTTTAGGGAACTGTGCTGAGAAAATGTAAAACTTCAGCCCTCACAATTCTACAAGATAGTTATTAGCTCTAATTACACTTGAAAAAAACCACAGCTTAGAGAGGTTAAGATACGTGACCAAGTCCCACTTAATTGGAAAGTCAGTATATAAATTGAGTTCTGAATGACTACAAAGTTTATTTTAAAGCCAAACTCAAACAAAATTATCTATGAAAAGAATTGAACCCCTTATACTTATATACGAACGACCGTCTGTGTAGGCCAGGAACTTCACTGGCTGCCAGGTCCAAAGGTAAGCCATGTGAAGAGATACAGTCTTGACATGAGCAGGTACATATAAGGTTAATGGTGCAGTTTGCTGATCCAAACTCCTGCTTACAATTTTTTCCATTTAGAAAATGGACTTTGAAGCTAGTGTGCCAGTAACTTTCAATAGAAAGCACTTCTTACTAAAATCAGCCTTCTAGAGTTAACTAAGCAACAATAAGGATGTCAGTATGACCCAAATTTTAGGTCAGTTCACTATTTAAATAGTAAAGTCAGATTATTGTTAGGAACTCCTAACAGTATTTTCTTCAAAATACTTATTTTCCCACATTGTCATTTCCAAGGGTCCTGTTTCTCTTCATACTGTAGCAAAAAAGGTCTTATTCTAGTCTGAAGAAAGAATCCCTCTTGGGCACAAATGTCCTGATGTCTCCAGTTCAGTGACAAGAGGTCACAGACACATAAGGACTACATTTTCCCTTTATCTTCCCAGGACCATGTACCACAGACATGTCGCTCTCACAGTGGGTGCACTTTTTAAAAAATCCATCCAATTGTAGCTCCTTACAATGGACTTAACAGGAATTGGTGGCATAAAAGAATAGATGCAGAGTATAAAGTCTGTATTTTGTGGGCCATAATCGACACATCTCCACTTAGAAATGGTAGGAAGAAACCCAAGCTGGGTAGCAGTTGCTGTTCTCTCTTCCTCCTAAGACACTGGCCCAAGTCCAGGACAGAAGTAATAAAAAATGGAGACTAGTACCTCCAGAATCCTCTAGACTGCTCCTTCAGCTGGGGGGTGAGGCAGGGGCAGGCAACAAGAGCAGAGTGAAGACTTCCCACATACTGCTCCCTGAAGCACGCACCCCCAGTGCACACGCCCCTTGTTTCCTGGTGCATCCAGGATCTTCTCCTGTTCCTTAAGGAGCACTGTCACTGTGACCAGCCTGGGTTTTTCTGTTCTCCTTTGTAGGCCTTACTTGGCCACACTGATACAGTCACCTGTGCCACAGCTTCATTAGCCTATCACATAATCGTCAGCGGGTCCCGTGACCGAACCTGCATCATTTGGGATCTGAACAAGCTATCATTTCTAACCCAGCTCCGAGGCCATCGGGCTCCAGTTTCTGCTCTTTGTATCAATGAATTAACAGTAAGTAGTAAATTGCCCTTTTGGTTTATGTTTAGGAAAACAAGAAGGTCTAGCCAACATCAGAAAAAAATGACTAGGTGATAAGGACTCATTTCTTTGAATTTTGTATTGTTTGCAAAAGCAGATGGATATTAAAGTTTGTAACTCAGCATTTTGTCTTAAAATTCACTTACTACTTGCATACTTTAAAGAGCAAAATTTGGTTCAAAACAAAACATTCTAGAATAGGCATTTTTAAAAACAGAGAATTTGTATGATTTGTTCAGAATGTTAAAACTGCATTGAATAAAATCACTTAGCAAAGTGGGAATAGAGGGAACATTCCTCAACATAATAAAGGCCATATATGACAGACCTACAGCCAACATCATACTCAATGGGCAAAAACTCAGAGCTTTCCCACTAAGATCAGGAGCAAGACAAGGATGCCCACGTTCACCACTCCTGTTCAAGATAGTATTGGAAGTCCTAGCCACAGCAATCAGACAAGAAAAAGAAAGAAAAGGCATCCAAATTGTAAAAGAGGAAGCAAAACTGTCATTGTTTACAGATGACATGATAGCGTACATAGGAAATCCTATAGACGCCACAAAAAAAACTACTTGACCTAATAAGTGAATTTGGCAAAACAGCGGGGTACAAAGTCAATATTCAGAAATCAAAGGCATTTTTATACACCCAAGAAAATATCAGAAACAGAAATCAGGAAAAAATTGTGTTGAAATTTCTATGAAATACATATTTTTTAAATATATTTTATTGATTATGCTATTACAGTTGTCCCATTTCTCCCCCTTTATTCCCCTCCACCCCGTGCACACACCCCACATTCCCCCACTTTAGTTCTTGTCTATGGGTCATATGCATAAGTTCTTTGGCTTCTACATTTCCTATACTATTCTTAACCTCCCCCTGTCTGTTTTCTAACTACCATTCATGCTACTTATTCTCTATACCTTTTTCCCCTCTCCCCCCCTCCCATTCCCCTGTTGATAACCCTCCATATCTTATATAAATCCCTTTAACATTTCATATAATAAAGACTGGGTGATGATAAACTCCTTGAACTTGACCTTATCTG
The DNA here is from genome assembly GCA_004026765.1 of Micronycteris hirsuta. Lineage (NCBI taxonomy): Eukaryota > Metazoa > Chordata > Mammalia > Chiroptera > Phyllostomidae > Micronycteris > Micronycteris hirsuta. The sequence goes on along the minus strand of PVJI01005381.1, from coordinate 45,649 downwards.
AGAAGCACTTTATCTGCCCTTCCATTCTAAATGAAAGCTTTGCTGAATAGAGTATTCTTGGATGTAGGTCCTTGCCTTTCATGACTTGGTATACTTCTTTCCAGCCCCTTCTTGCCTGTAAGTTCTCTTTTGAGAAATTAGCTGACGGTCTTATGGGAACTCCTTTGTAGGTAACTGTCTCCTTTTCTCTTGCTGCTTGTAAGATTCTCTCCTTATTTTTAATCTTGGATAATGTAATTATGATGTACCTTGGTGTGTCCCTCTTTGGGTCCAACTTCTTTGGGACTCTCTGAGCTTCCTGGACTTCCTGGAAGTCTATTTCCTTTGCCACGTTGGGGAAGTTCTCCTTCATTATTTTTTCAAATAAGTTTTCAATTTGTTGCTCTTCCTCTTCTCCTTCTGGCACCCCTAATGATTCAGATGTTGGAACGTTTAAAGTTGTCCTGGAGGTTCTTAAGCCTCTCCTCAGTTTTTTGAATTCTTGTTTCTTCATTCTTTTCTGGTCGAATGTTTTTTTCTTCCTTCTGGTCCACTCCATTGATTTGAGTCCCAGTTTCCTTCCCATCACTGTTGGTTCCCTGTACATTTCCCCTTATTTCCATTAGTGTATTCTTCATTTTTTCATCTAATTTGCAACCAAATTCAACCAATCCTGTGAGCATCCCGATTACCAGTGTTTTGAACTGTGCATCTGATAGGCTGGCTATCTCTTCATTGCTTAGTTGCATTTTTTCTGGAGCTTTGATCTGATCTTTCATTTGGGCCATTGTTTCTGGTCTCGGCACACCTGTTACATATAAGGGGCAGAACCTTAGGTGTTCACCAGGGCAGCACAGTCCATGTCGCTTCGTTGTGGTGCTGTCTGTGGAGAAGGGGTCTGAGAGGGAACAGTGGTGCTTGCTCTGCTCTCTGCCGACTTTCAGTCACTTCCTCTGCTACCCACAAGCAAATTGGGCCCTTCTGTGCTGATTCCCAGTTGGGTGGCTTGTGTACCTTCTAGGACCCTGTGGGTCTCTTCAAAGAACTCCCCTGTGAAGCTGGGAGATCCTCCTGTTGCTACCTCAGCCCCCACAGGTGTTTTCAATTGGTAGTTTGAGGCTTTATTTCCCCACACTGGGACCCTGGGCTGCACAGTTTTTTCACTCCCCAGCTTTTTTATCCCTGCTTTATCTGCGTATGAATGCGGGACTGTCTGCTTCACCAGCCTAGGCCCCACTGGGGTCTGGGTCGGCCAGCTGCGGGTTTCACCCATCTGCCAGCCTCGGTCTCCCCACCAGCTGTAGTGTTGCCCACCCGGTTCCACAAACCACAAGCCCTCTCCACCCGGCTCCACCCTACCTACCGGTCTGGATGAACGTGTCTTCTTTAACTCCTTGGTTGTCGGACTTCCATGCAGTTTGATTTTCTGTTAGTTGTTTTTTGTATTTAAATTGTTGTTGTCCCTTTTTTGGTTGTGCAGGGAGGCACATTGTGTCTTCCTATGCCTCCATCTTGGCTGGAAGTCCTGAAATATATTTTTATTTGTTTATTTATTATGTAAAGTGAAAAAAGTAACATTTGGGTACTCAAGAGAAAAATTGTGACAGCTATTTTTAAAACATCTCGAGGTTATCAAAGGATATTATTACTTGTCTAAAATTAATATTTTATATACAGATAGTTTATAAAATATTAGAATATGAGTCAGGATAAAATAAATGCACTGGCCTAGGACACACACCCCCCACCCCCTGCCCCGTGCAGACCAGACCCACTTGAGGAGGGGCCAGGCGGGGATACTCATTGTTACTAAGGTGTGTTGATAAGTTGGGAAGGTAGATGTAGATTTACAAAAATTGAGGTCTCCGAGTCCAAGGGACAAGTTAGCACTTCCATGTGTGGAAGATGCCCACATAGGCACACCAGTCTTGCAAACCAACCAGAGGTCCGAGCCTCATCACTTCTTAGCTATACTACCCATTCTCTCCCCTGCCTACCCTTGGCCCCTCCCCTGGATCACCCTCTATGACACAGAGTAGCTCTAGCCACGTCATACTATCACCTACACAGACAGCTTTCCTTTTGAGGGACATTACATCTTTTATTTCTACCAGGAGATACTAAGTATGATGCTTTTAGTCAAATACCTTGCAGTCATTTAAGGAAAAAGATACAAATTCAGTTCTAGTGAATGGAGCTTAGATTGTCTGATTACAGTTAAGTGCCGGGTAAGTGCAGTTTATGCAGGGTAAAGAGTCAGGTTTGCTCTTTGGTATATTTGAAGGATTTAAGATATTTTAAGAACAGCAGCCAGGGCTGGTCATGCAGTGTCTGCGGAGAGCCTTAGCAGCGTGTCAGCGCAACAGAAGCACCCTGACCCACAGTGCTTCTCTGAGTCAGGCACTTGATCACTCTTTCAAGCACCTTGCTTGAGATTGTTCTTCACTTAACTACTGAGAATTTTGTTTATAGTTGATTGTTATTTGAGCCAGTATATGCCCATTGGATTGCAATAGTTGCTGCAAACACTATGGAAAAGTGATTTTTTTTTTCTTGTAAGATGCTTTTATAATCTCTTAATATAAACACCTGGGGGGAAGCCTCATGAAAATATTTCTATTCATGTTATATTTTTGTCGCCAATATTAAGTCTGCTGACTTCAGTCTACATTTTGGGCCTAAGGTACCGCGCTGCTGCCCTTCAATTCCTCCTCTCACTGCCCAGTCCTCGAGTCCGCAGGGTTTTCTCTAATGCACTCTCATGGAGGCTCCTTGGAGCCATCGAAGAAAGTCTTGCTCAGTGCAGGATGGACGGGCTGTCCCTCGTCTCTTGCAGAGACTGAGGTCATTCATTAAAGCTCTGCTAATGATACTCATTGTCAGACATGAGTCGGCGACCTATATAGAGGCAGACACACCAGTGCTTTGCTAAGTATTGTTTTTGTTTGGGTTTTGGTTTGGCTCCTGCCATCTTGGTGGAAGAAGAGCAGAAAGAAGAACGGCAGGAGGGATTCTAAATTCAGTAGCTAGCATCATGACAGGTAGGCTGTCTTAGGGATAAGAGAGGCACTGTGGTATGGTGTATAAGCTTTGGGGCCAGAAAGAGCTAGGCTCAAATCTTTATGATATTAGGCAAGTTACTTAAGCTTTTTATACTTCACTTTCATCCTCTCTAAAACAGGGCCTCTACTAGCTAACCTCACGAGGTTGAAGTGGAAAATCTAAAGGTCCACCACGGTAGCTAGTAACTGACCCAGTAGATGCTTCCGGAAGCATCTTAATTCCCTTAACAGTAGTGATTTGTAGTCTCACCGGGTTGGGTGGAGCCTAGCCTGGTAGAATTTGAGGGAAAAGCCCATTCTTTTCTGTTTTTGGAACTCACGAAAACCTGAATTATAACTTCTGGGAATCTTAGGGTTTATTCTCTTTGCCAAGTGACTTATATACCAGGTTTCACCTTTTTGCCTTCTCATTCCCCCACCCTTCTGTGAATACAAATTTTAAAATAGGATATTACAGTGTTACCAAGATTTTACCTTTTCCTTTATTGAAGAGAGAGGTAACTGAATTGAAGAATTTCTCTTTGAACCTATGGTTTTTGTGATTGGACTCATTTTGTAAAATTAAGTGGAGGTGGGTTCTTACCTCTAAATGAAAGGTATACATAGATTTTGCAAATAATGGGGGGAAGAAGATAGTTCACCTTCTCAGACAGCTTTGACATGGAAGAAAACATTACTCAGCATGATGCGGAAGCATAAACAGCATGCCAGTCTTGCCTTTGGCTCCATTTGAAATCACCTTGGCCGCAGCATCCTCTCAACCTTGAATTCTTAAAGAAGCCTCTGTTCAGGCTATTTTTTTTTTAAGTTAGCAAGTCCTGAATTCCAGGCTTCCTCAGAAATTACCTAGTCTCTCTCCTTGAGAGCCAGGCCAAGGGCTCAGTTTGCTTCTGAAACTGGAATGTAATTCGAAGTGCACGAGTTCTTCTCTGCCTCCCCAGGGGGACATCGTGTCCTGCGCTGGCACGCATATCCACGTGTGGAGCATCAACGGGAACCCTGTCGTGAGTGTGAACACCTTCACAGGCAGGAGCCAGCACATTGTGTGCTGCTGCGTGTCAGAGATGAACGAGTGGGACACACAGAACGTCATAGTAACAGGACACTCGGACGGCGTGGTTCGGGTAAGTCGGCTGTATGAAAAACACAGTGGGATACCCACTGCCCAAGTCTACCCCAAACTGTGCAGCTCTCCACCACTGAAGGACACCTGAGCAGGCTGTCCTACTGTCCGTCAAACTCTCTCCCGTACGCAGACGGACCTCGGCCACTGTGTTCTCAGACCTGGAGCACATCGGTGACTCGGCCTCTTTTCTTCCCATCGGGTGGCTCTGTTAGTGCTGCCAAGCGCCTGGCAGTGTGACACTTAAACATGATTTCCATGTCACCGTGGGATTGCTAGAAGTACAAATGCGCATGTATTGCTCTCGGCTTGTCAAATAACTTCTTAGGGAAAACTGGGACTGTCTCTGCTCTGCCTAGAATCAAAGAGCTAGAAAACATTTGAGGCCTGAGGTCATTCATTCCCTGTCTACAGTCCTAGGTGATCTCCTGAATCCTAGTTTACCTTTGTCTTAGCTTTCTCTGCAGGGCCGCTCCAGAAGGTGGAATCCACGGAGTGTTTACCTTTGTAGTCTGTTCTAATATTTGGAGGTTTTTCTCTGAGATTTTACTTTGTGCTTCTTTTCTATAGTTGCACCCAGTGAAACCACAGTGCAGCCGATTGCTGCCTGTTAGTCTCAGTCACTTGTTGAGTGGCAGTGTAGCTGTCCCCAGCCCTCCTGCACCACACACTGCACCTTAGACAACAGGCGCGCCCCAGGCCCGCTCCTTCCAGAGGGGGACTGCCTCGTCTCTGAGGCCTCATGACAAGCTCCATGGCCAGATACGTTTGGGGATCCTGCTTCCTGGATGCCTTCTTGGAGATCCAGAGTGTGTATTTGTATATGCAAGGCAGTCAGATGTTTTTGTAGGAAGCAAAACAGTGTACTTAGTTGGACCATGTTTTTCAAACTTTCTTCACCACAGTCCTTTTCCCTCCACCAAGAAACACCCATTGGCATCTCCTCGAACACAGTGTGGGAAGCACTGTTTGTGTGTAGTCAGTGCCCAGCCACATTTTTCAAGATATAGGGAAATTTAATTATACACAGTGACAGAAACTAAGTTACCTGTTTAACTCCAAGAACTCATCTTCATCCAGTAACATGTAAATTGTTTAAATTCAGTTTTGGAGAATGGAATTTTTGCAAGTTCCTGAAACACCAGCTCCTGAGCCTGTTGAAGCCCTAGAAATGCAGGAAGACTGTCCAGAAGAACAAATAGGTATTTAATACTTTCTAAAATGTTATTTGACTGTTTTCATATTTTTAAGTCATTATGTATAAACTTACATCAAACAATAAACCAGAGCCTGAGGCTGGCTGGGCATTGCTGCCAGAAGCTTGCTGGGCACCTGGTGTGTGAAGTAGCTGGGCAGACAGACATGCAGAGCTTTCTCTGATTCACCGGGCAGCACTCGGCGGGATGAGCGTCTTGGAATGGCTTCCACATCCCATTGTAAACATAGTTACTAGCTTCTTTAAATATCAAAGGGTTGGACTTCCAGTTGTAAAAGTACAAAGCAGAATCTGGAGATCACAGTGTTGGACGAGTCAGATGGCCTGCACCTCAGGCCCATGGCTTGTCTGCCCATCGCTTGGCAGGCTCAGTATGGCTGACAGGCTGCCTCATGTTTGTCAACTCTTCACAGAGATGGGCCAGTGTCCCGCCCTGGGCCTGCTCAAGAAGTGCATGCATTCACACTGAAGCCTGGTGTCTGTTATCTGTGAAGCACTTTACAATGAACTGTAGAGATAGCTGATTTCTGTGCGGAATAAAACATTGGCCATAAAACCAGGCTAATGTGCAGAGAACTTACGCCCATTTCATTTAGAACAGTTTTTGCAAGAGTCTTCCTGGAAAGGGTTTTAAGTTTGGCCTTTTGATTATTTCTCTGCAGTTAATTTTTGTCCATTGGGAATTCCGTCTGAGTTTGACAATAGGAGGGGGTTACTAAGGGAAAAGACTTATCAGAAAGGCACAAATAGCTTCTCTTTGTAAGCTGAACGTGGTTTTTACTTTGCCATGAAGCAGCAGTGATCCGCTGGACATGGCGTCTTAATGCTTCTGTTACTGTAACGTGTGTAAATCTCTACACTGTCCGCTGCGGCTCCGCTGAAAAGGTCGTCTGGGTGTTTCGGGATATAACACTCCAGTTGTGCGTCAGACATTGGATTAAGAAGTGGGTCACTTTCCCTTTCTTTAACAAAGATTTTAAGTAAATAGCAGTGGAAGATGAGCAGAACAAGTGAGATCAAAGGAGGGGTCAGATTGAGGGAGGAGAGACATTTGTTGGTCCTCCTCCTTGTGCGCTCATGTTGTAGACGGGGTTTGGCAGAAGTGGCAGAAGGGAGGGCAGCCCACAGGAAGGGTTGACCTTGGGCAGTGTAGAAGTTGGGGGTGAGGGCAGTTGCCTGGGTGAAAGGGGAAACAAGCCAGCAGTTCCCTGGAAATCAGAACTGTTTCCAGGACTGCTTGTGTGAAGACCTTAAAGCTCATACTCATAAGCCATTCGGGTGAAAAAAGTCCCCTCCAATTAGCCACATACTGCTAGTGTTACTGAGCAGAGGGAGGCAAATGAAGTGCTTCTCTTGCTAAAAAATATGTACGCTTAGTGGGCTGGTGTTTGCACCCTTGTTCTTACTCTCTCTCATTTTTTCTAGCTATATGTGTTCGTTTTTCATAATTTTACCTCTAGTAGATACTATTGTAGGGGAGTAGGGAGTCAGGTAAGGAAATGCAAAGTAACAATGCAAAGAAGAAAAAAACCCAAAATCCTAAATTAAAGCTTTCCTCAGTAATTTATTCATCTATGTCATCATTTATATTGACTGCTATATGGAAGGCACTGTGTTTGGTGCCCCTTCCCTCAAGCTGGCCTCTGTCTTTAGAAAGACTGTCCAAAAGTAATAGTTTGGGGTAAGAATTACAAATACACGAAAGGCGCAAACGTGCTGAAGGAGTCCACGCGAGAGGATTACTTTCTGCTGCGGGAACTAGGTAAGAGTTGAGGGAAAGAAGTAGTTAAGCTGTCCCTAGAAAGATATGTAACATTAAGAAGTTGGCTCTAAGTAGAACTAACGGCATGTGCAAAATTTTCCATAAGAAGGGGCCAGGCTGCGTCGAGGAGAGTTGACACCATCTAGCTAAACGTTGGTAGTAAGTGAGGTGGATAGTGAGAAATTTGCAAAGGTTGTGACCAGACTCTGAAAAAATGAATGTTTTGGCCAAAGCATTTTATAAACTCAGAAATTCTGTCGGGGGGTTTTTCTATATGTAATCTAGCTGAAAATTCTGGCAATTTTTTTATTGGTATACTTATGTTAAAACACTATGTCTATTCTGCCTTAACTGACAGGAAAAATACCAGTGGGACAAAGCTAGATCTAACTGTGCTGTAGATGTGTTTTCTAATCCTCCCAATGCATTTCCCAGGACAGGAAGCTCAGGATGAGGACAGCAGCGATTCAGAAGCAGAGGAGCAGAGCAGCAGCCAGGATCCCAAGGACACGCTCAGCCAGCCCAGCAGCACGGGCCACAGGCCCCGGGCAGCTTCCTGCCGAGCCGCAGTGCCCTGGTGCGCCGACAGTGGCTCCGAGGACTCCCGGCGCTGGTCTGACCAGCTCAGTCTAGATGAGAAGGATGGCTTCGTCTTCGTCAACTATTCAGAGGGGCAGACCAGAGCCCATTTGCAGGGTCCCCTTAACCACCCTCACCCCAATCCCACTGAAGCACGGAATTACAGCAGATTGAAGCCTGGTAACTCGGAGTCTGGTGTCCTTCGGGCCCTTTGTGGGTGGCGTGAGGGTTAGCGGAGGAGGCAGTGGGCTCTAGCGCTCCCTGAGCCCTGTCCCTGTGACCCGGACCACCCCCAGAGAAAGCCTGTGTTAAGTGGATTTAGAGATTATACCCCACAATAGTGTTTGCAATATGTTTGGCATTTTTTAGAGAGAGATGCCTCAAACCCATAACTTCATTCACAAATCATGAATGCATTTGAAATAGTCAAATTATGGTTCACAGATAAAAATAAAACTGTATTCACAGGTAACTTTGAATGAGATAAAGGCAAGGTGCTCAACTGAAGAAATTGTATGTTCTTGCATTGATGATTTCCTCTTCTCTCTATTTGTCTTTGCAAGTGAGACAGTCTCCCAGCTGGCCCATAGTAAATGTTAAGCTAGATTGCTTTACCTTCCACTGAGGCCGCAGCTGCTGAGAACTGGAAAAGCTGCAGTAACTATCTTATGGTACCCCAACTTTGGAGAGCATCATATTAGGGTGTACCTACCAAATATTGGCTTCCCTCCCTCACTTCCATTCGCCATACCTTGCACTTCTCCATTCCAGGGTACCGATGGGAACGGCAGCTGGTGTTCAGGAGTAAGCTAACTATGCACACGGCCTTCGATCGAAAGGACAACGCACACCCGGCAGAGATCACCGCCCTGGGCGTCTCCAAGTGAGCGTCAGACCTTCTCCAGCTGCTTTTAGAACTGAGTCATCCATGGGGCTGTCCCCAGGCCCACATATTCCAAGCCCACCTTTGGGGAAAACAGGTTTCATTTTCATATGTGGCTCGAACGGACAAATCAGAAGAAAAAACCTGGCAGTGTGTAGATTTTAATTCCAAATTAAACAAAAAAACAACTTTGTCTTCCTCCTACTTCAGAGATACGGCAAGGTTTGATCCAAAGAGAGTTGAGATGGAAGTGTAAATTGAGCCTCATTTTTTTTTTGTATCTTCATGCACACGACCCCCACTCCCACACACATCCCCACTGAAAACTGGAGAGCCTCAAGAGTAACAGAAAGAGCCCTTCAGCCAGAAGGCTGTGCTGAGGCCACCCCTGAGGTGACTCTGTTGTGTCTCCTGCAGGGATCACAGTAGGATCCTCGTTGGTGACAGTCGAGGCCGAGTTTTCAGCTGGTCTGTGAGTGACCAGCCAGGCCGCTCTGCTGCGGACCACTGGGTGAAGGACGAAGGCGGTGACAGCTGCTCCGGCTGCTCTGTGCGGTTTTCTCTCACAGAAAGACGGCACCATTGCAGGAACTGCGGTCAGCTCTTCTGCCAAAAGTAAGATGAGATGCGAGCTTTTTGAGTTTCTGTGGGTTAAGCTCTGAGGATATTAATTATGCCCAACACATAGGTTCTGATTTGTTCCAGGCCCCCACTCCAGAATTCTGTGTCGGTCTAAATCAGTCTTCACTTTCTGTTTGTTCTTTTTTGTTACGATTGTGATAGATTTCCTTCATACTGAAAAGTGCAGAAATAATCACCAAAAACACCTGGTCAGCACTCCTGAGGGTCTCCTCAAAGTCCAGTAACAGTCCTTTAAATCTCTTACACTGGTAGCATAAGAGATTTATTATTTCGCTGAACACTTTTACTGGTAGATTAATTGAGGAAATAGAATTCTCTATTTCAGTCTTGTGAGAAGCCAAGCTTAAGGTAATTAAGCGTCATGTCCAAGGTTGCACCCTGCTTTATTCCAGTAATAGGATACCTTTTAAAGAATTTGAACATCTCTTAAGTATTGTCTACATCAAGGAATTTATCAAACTAAACAAAATGAAAACATTTCAACCAAACTACCTGTTTAAGAAACAACTGAGGTGTGAATCAAGTGTTTCTAAAAGCCCAAAGGAACTTGGTAGTGACCAACGTGTTATTTGAAATGTGTAGTAAGTCTTCTGCCGAGAGAAAAAAGCGCAGCTCCAGTACGGATGTCGCTCACCTGCGAGTCCGCAGGGCCTGAGGAGCGGCCTGCACGGGGGGCGTGGCCACAGCTGTCCAGACCCTGTGGCTTCATCCCGTAGGAGAATCTCAATGTTTTTTAAAATTTTCTACAATCAAATAAATAGCCTGCCTTGATTTTACTATTCTTTTACTTCATAGACTGAAACAAGAAAACGCGTCATTTCTTTTGGTCCTTGGTCAAGCACAGGACCTCAGTGTGGCCTTTGGCATTATGCTGCAGGCTTCCCTTTTGATTTTCAAATGAGTATTTTTCAACCAATGGTCAGACATGGAGAGGACCTATAACTGCTTGATTTTTGCCTTGCCTTTAGGTGCAGTCGGTTTCAGTCAGAAATCAAACGTTTGAAAATCTCGTCCCCGGTGCGTGTTTGCCAGAACTGTTACTACAACTTACAGCACGAGAGGGCTTCGGAAGACGGGCCTCGGAATTGCTGAGGATCCAGCGCGCCGACGGAGGCCACGGTCTCCAGACCCGCTTCCCGGCTCCCTGTTGGGCTCGGGAGGCATCAGTCCCCGTTTACACATCTCTTCATGCCGCGTGTGTGCAGTGCTGCACTCAAAGGGATCACTGAAGAACTGGGTGTAGGGTACAGTGATGGAGCAGACACTGTTCGGGTGAACAGCACAAGAAGAACAGGAGGTGGTTCCTCAGCAACGGTGTCAATATCCAATTCTCCCTGCTAACAATAGCTGTCTCCAAGAGAAAATCCTCTTATTAACCGTCTTCTGTGTGTGTGTGTGTGTGTGTGTCTCATTTTTGTAGAGCTACTCATCCTTATTTGGAAAAACCAACAAAAACAAAAAAAGGCTTTGAGAAAATGGTTGTAAATCAGACTTCTTTGCAAGTAACTGTGTATATTGTAAATAGGTTTAAAAGCCTTTTTTTCTAAATAAGGACTTCACTGCCTGTAATATGAGACTTCAAACTTAACCACTAACTCAATGAACTTCTTATGGTTTGTCTGACATCTCTCACCAATTAATTATAAATATGTTTTTTAAACCCTCAAAGACATTATACGTGGTCTTTGCCCCTTTGCAAACCCAGCCCACGTGCCCAGTGTTCTTCCGCTTACGTTGCCCACAGTGTCTCCACTCAGACTAGGCCGTGACCAAACACTGCAGACCTTCTTCAGAAACAGCGTGGGAGAGAGAGAGTCCAGCCCTGAGATGCCCTGGAAATGCCAGGGCATCTTGTACCTGGCTGCACACCACCTCGATGTTGTTCTGGTGGCACAGGGCCCCTTGTAAACTGCGGTTGGGACTGCCCTTTGGTCTTAGCACACCTTCTCAGCATTGCACGGAGGTGGTCCGGAGACCAGCGTGGTGCAGGAAGCAGCTCTGCCTCAACTAAGGGAAATAGAATTGCATGTAACCCAAATTAGCTTCTCTTGCATAGAACATAGTAAGTATGTGTCTTTGCTGACACTAAAAGTTCTACTATAGCTTATTTTCAAAAAAGGGAAAAAAAAAACAATGTACAGAGTTAACATATAAACCTTGTTATAAAACTGGAACATGTCAGAACTGCTTATAATTACCCTTTACCGTTTAATGCCATCTACCTGGAAACAGTGAGGTTTATACTGTATCAATGTCTATTTTTTTGTTTTTGCTATGAATATAATTACAGTATTTTAATATTTAGTTATTTAATTTGATCTACTAGTTGGTAACAGAACACACAAACCCAGGGAGACTAAGGCTGGTAGAGGCTAAGAGGTAAGTGTGGTTTACAGAAAAATGGCTTTGGCGAGGGATTTTAAAAAATGTGTGTAATGTACATATATACGTGTGTGTGTGTGTGTATATATATATATAAACAAATGAAACAATTAATCTAGATTTTAACATTTTCAGATATTTAGTGATAATATTATGAACAAAAGACCGGTGATTGGTGGCCCAGGAAGGAAGGACAGGCCCCCACCGCCCGTGGAGGCCCACACACAGGACAGTGGCTCTGGCTTTCCCGACCGCGCGTCTTCAGGCCCTGGCGACAGGCACCCTTATGCACTAAAATGCACATATATGCACATGCATTCAAAAGTAGGCATTGGTACAATAGTAATCTTGTACCTAATGGGCTGAAACCAGCTTAGAACAAATAACGTTCTTCTGATAACTAGGTCTCCAAGAGAAAATATAAAGGCTGCTTTAGTGCCTTACGCTTACTAAATTTAAACCTTTATTTACCTAGGTTTGAGCCTACAGTCTATTTATGATTACATATCAAAATTGATTAAGACACTTCCATTTCTAAAAGTTTAAATATACTTGTTAATAAAAGGATTATTGGCATTAATACTTTAACTCGAAGAAAAGTTGTGTTCTGTTTTCCTTTCCGTGTCTTATTCCTCCCCACACTCTCCCTGCCCCTCCCCATCTTCAGTTCCGATAGATAGTACTGGATGTCTGGCACGTGCAGGAGCTGTGCTCTCCCCGCGCCGCGGGCTCCGCCCCGTCCAGCCCTGTAGCTGAGTTGTAGCCGTGTTCTTCTGCACTTTTCAAAAGACAAGTCCTCCTCGTGTCCATGAACCGCGTTTACCCCAAACCCAATGGCAGAGGTGTTCTTTAAAGACTTGAATATATGAATGTGTGTTATGTAGTCACTGAAAGGTAATTTCCGCAATTCCTCTTTGTAATACGAAGTTACATGGAATGAACACTTTTAAACTTTCTGACACAACTTCCATGACCAGAAGGTGGAAACCAAAACCCTCATGATAGCATTTCCTCTGGCAGCTGGTGCTGTGGGCAACTGTTTTGTTCAGTGGGGTTTTTTTGTTTTTTTCTAATGCAGAAATCACAGATCACTCACACATCTAAGTACACTCATACACATAAACTAATTGTTTCTCTGAATGTTTGTGTTCCATGTACATTTGTTTACCAACCGATATTCTTAGCATGTACCTCCACATTTGTGTGGTCCGTCTCTTTCTCTGAGAGTACCTCACAGGGCTCCTGCCTGACCCGTTCATTCCTTTGCTCACCCATCCACCTGGTCACCTCCTCACCCCGTGTTCTGACTGTGTGGGGTGCCGCTGTGATGCCGCGCTTCAGAAGAGAGCAGCTGCCCGAAGCAGCCGTCCATCTGGATACTAGCAAAACACTCTAGATAAGTTATTTTGCACTTTCTTATGTATAAAGTTGGTAGAAACTTATTTTTTCTTTGTATCATTTAAATACATTTTGTTTTTGGTAAATGAACTGTGTATAAAATATTTATGCCGTTAAAACTGTTTTTAGAAAGTATTTTTAATTTCAGCAAGTTTGGTTACTTGTTGCATGACTATTAACACGGCTGACTTTTTGTGTCAGTGCCATGTATATTTTTCTTGTCCTGTTATTAACTGGTAAGCCCTAGAAATTGGCCAATTATTTGTACAGCAACAGAAGTAAATTGAAGATACTGGCTAAGACTGGATTCATTGTGGACTTTTGTACTATATTTCAGAATCCAATATCTGTTCTTTGGTGGTTATGTAAAGGCCTGAAGAATTCCTACCTAGTGTGCAATCTGTGATAACTGAATGTTCGTTGTATATCTGTCTCTGATGCAAAAAGGCAGAGTAACACAATTACAATACGTGATTAAATGCAGTAGTCCAGGTACTTTTCTTTTTCATTCCAAATAAATACCTACTATTTATCACTCCCCAAAAAAGTTGTTTTTAAGCCAGTTCTTCAGGGAAGGAAAAAGAAAACTGAGGTCTAATAGTTCCCTAAACTTTGTTAGTTTTTTTTAATAGTGGTAGATACATCTTTCAGAAGCACCTGCTTAAGATCTCTGCCTGCGGAGATAGTGGCTGTTAATTTTAGTTCAGGTTCCAGTTTGGCCCATCTCTAAACACCAGCCTTTCTGCGTTCTGAGCGCCCCTGCTGTGCTGGATTTCCGGGCGGGGGAGTGTGTGTGGACGGCCGCAGGGAGAGGCAAATGACTTCTGGGAGGCACGATGGCTCTGACTTTTTTCCTGAGCCTCGTTCTGTGTCCATCATACGGCGAGGAGTGAGCAACAGTAACTATTTACCCTGCCATGTCCACACCAGGGACGTCCTGGTGTCCGGCCCCTTTCCTGTGAGCACTGCACCCGCTGGCATCAGCTGGTCGTTCATCGCAGACTTCCATCCGAGAGGTCAGGATTCACAGGCCCCTGTTCACAGTCACTAGCTGCTTTGGTTGTAAACTGCCTTCCCAGCACTTCAGTGACTTCGCTTTTCCTCTTTTTAAAGGTATTAATAAAAAAACCAGTTCATTTTCATCTTGAACAGCAAAGTCCCAAATTTGAGGATATTGTGCTTATTACAAATTCTACCTAAATACAACTTCACTTTAGAGGCAGAAGATATAAGAATGCCAAGAACTTTTAAGGCAATAGCTGTTTCTTCTAAAATAAAAAAACCAGTGGTAAGGGAGAAAACAGGCAGTTCCCATTACCTGGGTGTAATGTTACCGCCCTGACGACCTCAGGGAGAGGAGCAGTCAAGGCTGGGCGTTGCTGAAATTCCTTCAGGGTGTGCAGGACAGACCGACAAAGTGATCTTCAGTAAGTCCCCTTCCCATCTTCACTAAAGTTTCCTCTTCGCCCCTCACTTTGGTCCATCAGGGGCATCAGACATCCAATGGAGTTAGTCCAGCATTAGATTAGGCCTGTTCACTTTATCAATATGGTAACCCCCCTGCCCATTGTAAAAAGCAACATTATTTATGGTTCCTTTTGACTTTTGCTAGAAATGGCACCAAGCCAGCCTGGCACACCCAGGGACAGCGCGGGTTCCGCAGAGCCCTAGGATGGGAACAGGCTGCGGCTCCTGCCCTCTGCACCAGGTGTGCCTGTGTCGGCTGCTGCCGTGGGGACGCAAGGGGGGCCAACACGGTGTTTCTGCCACTTCTTGGTGTCGGGACCTTTGGATCCTTAAAAACTATCAAGGACTCCAACTGCTTTTGTTGTGTGCTTTGCATCTGTCAATAGTCATTGTATTAGCAATCAAAACATTTTAAAACAGATATATTCACTTTTAAATAATAATGTAATTGATGATATATTAACATCAATTACATATGTCTATGAACAAGAAACTTGTCTAAACCCCCCAAAAATATTAGTGAAGATAGTGAAATTGTTTCATGGTTTTGCAAATCTCTTTAATGTCTGGCTTAGTTAAACACAGATGGGTTCTCACATCTGCTTCTACATTCAATCTGGTGACAGTTTGCCTTGGTTGAAGCATTTGAGGAAATCCAGCCTTGCACAGGTATGTGGTTGGAAAAGGGGGGCGTACTTTTAAGAGCATATTTAGATCATCGTTTCTTAAAGATTGCCTACAGTATGGCATCCGAAACTACATCGATGACTTTTTCATGCTGTTACCTTAAAACCCATTGGTCTGTGGCATTTTGAATGCATCTTTTATCCATGCATAATTTTATGGCATGCATTGGTCCTGTAGAAAGTAATGCCTCCCTAATGTAGTCATGAGCTGCATCACTACTGTAGTGTATGTAGATCTCCCAAGTGTTGACATACTTCATTATATGTCATATCAGAAAATCACATCATTTATATCAAAATATCACCAGAAGTCTCAGGAAATTCTAAGTC
Source organism: Micronycteris hirsuta (assembly GCA_004026765.1). Taxonomy (NCBI): domain Eukaryota; kingdom Metazoa; phylum Chordata; class Mammalia; order Chiroptera; family Phyllostomidae; genus Micronycteris; species Micronycteris hirsuta. The sequence goes on along the minus strand of PVJI01005381.1, from coordinate 30,140 downwards.
AAACTCACAGTTGGTGGATATGAGTTTTTCAAAATTAGAAATTTTGCTTACAATCTAAGATGTTATCACTGGCAATAAATACTGTTTGATGTTTTCTTTGAAGTTCACTTTGTTCATTTCAAGAACATCGCTGCCAAAAACGACGGTTTGTCCGTCACACTTTCAGGCAATGACGGTGCACCACCCAGGGTGGCTGCTCAGCCCGCAGCTCAGTGGCGCCGGGCACTTTCCTCTGAGACACGTGTTGCGCAGAACTACAGCGTGCGGGAGCCTCGTGGCGCTTACCATTCTGTCACACAGCTTAAGGTTTAATATTTAATAAGTCATTTTTACTGCTTCTCAGGGGACATTCTGAAGTGAAACAGGCGCTTTTCTTTGTACTGCAAGTACTTGGCAATGAAGACTATGACTGCTACTAGGAGTTTGGTGCCACTGGCCTGATTCATGCGTAGATGCAGCAGTTTTACTCACCACTGTTTTTGTACCTCAGCTCAGTACGAATATCAGTGCAGTGGCAGAAGGCAGATAACATTTTCGTATTATTATGAAGACAGTCTTCATAGTTATAGAACACAAAGGAGTCTCAGGCCTCCCAGGAGTCAGAACCAGACTTTGAGAAGCAAGGTTCCAAGGAGAAGGTGTATGACACGCCTCCTCAAGTATAAAGTGGCCTGTACGCAGTCTTTCGGGAACAAGATTCCTAATCATGGGCCCTCAGCTTTCCTCTGGGCTCCCACTGCCAGCTGCCACGCTGGCTCACAGGTGGGGCCACACGAGCTGTTGGCCTACCAACTCCACAGCTCAAAGCCACGCAAAGACCAAGAGCACATCTCTGAAGTTAAGGTCTTTTTTAAAATCATGTTCTACTCGGGACTCTAAAATTTTGCTAATGTAAAAAAACTATTAATGGTAAACTTTTTACATAAGGTACAGATCTTCCTACTACTATACACTGGTCGGGAGCCTGCCTGCAGAGAGCTGCTCTGGGATTTAAGTTCCTCTTCTTCCACTTAACGTGTGATTTTGGGCGACTTGTCCTCATCTGAGGTTCCTCAAATGTAAGCATGTTCTCGATACACTGGAGTGTTAATTTAGAAATGAATATAATAGGAATGATGCACCTAAAACATTTAATAAAGCCACGCACACAGTTCATCTACAGTCAAAAACAAAACAGGCAGAATGTGAGTCTGTAAAGAACCCTGAGGAACCATCCGCCCGAACCCTCATTTAACACAAGAGGAGATAGGATCTGGCAGCCCCATGCCGTGCTGCTTATTAACTTGAATTTCCAGCTCTACCCCTGAACCTCCCGACTCCCAGGCCAACACTCGTCACAAACAGCTCCCAGTTGGCATCTCTCTCTCTCTGCAACTACAGTGAAAACGTACTTAGGTGGTTATTTCTGTACCATCCATGCATAATTATGCTCTGCTTTATCAAGAAGATAAAGGTCAGAACTTCAACCTTGGCCTTCAGCTATCATACTTCCTGCTCAACAAAGACAAGGGAAAGTTGCATTTCAGAGCAGAGGACAGAGGTATTTAAAGAAAAACAGCTCCTTTAGGATCTTGCCCTCAAGCTCTGCCACAAGTTAGAAATAAGCCAGGGAGCAAAGGTCAACCTAAGGAATCTTTGGTTGTAAACTTAAGAATCACTGTCAGGCTCTGCAGGTTGATGTTACTGAGTAGGCTTGTGGTTCAAGTTTGGATCCACCTATGTCGATTTCCTTCACCTTTTTTTTTTTAAGATTTTTATTTATTTTTAGAGAGAGGGGAAGGGAGAGGCAGAGGGAGAGAAACATCAATGTGTGGTTGCCTCTCACACTCCCCCTCCCGGGAACCCAGCCCACAACCCAGGCATTGACAAGAAATCGAACCGAGGACTGTTTGGTTCGCAGGCAGGTGTTCAATCCACTGAGCCACACCAGCCAGGGCTTCTTTCTCCCTTTGAAGTAGTAATTAATGTGCCCGTGCTGATGCACCGTCTGCTGGGCCTGAAGAGTGTAACCCAAAAATGACAAAACTGCTCTCTTCAAGGGCTTTTCTAGCCTGTAAATGGGAAGCTTGCATTCCCGTGTCTGTAATTGAATTTTCAGCAAATCTATTTCATTCTTGACTGTTTCTAATTCACAATTTTGTTTCCTTAGCTCTGCAATATTTATATTATCATCTCACCTTTGATCTTTTATTCTTACTAATTTATATAATACAAAGCCTTCCCAGAAATTCTCTTCTATGTGGGTTGTTTTCCCCCAAATTGGCCTCTTGGTCCTTTTGCAAATATTTGCCTCCTCCTTGCCTGCCTTTTTGTATAGGTGACACACCATTTTCATCTTTCTTCTAAAGGTGGATACTCCTGCCTAGACTTTACATCCTCTCAGGTAGAGTGGAAGGAATTCTCCTTAACACTGTTCACCCTTAGTTTGAAGACTGCTGCTGGGAATTTTGTGCTTCTGCTGTTGCCAGTGATAGTCAGCTCTCAGCAGCAACAGTGAACTTGCAGGTGCCGGATCTTACCAGTCCCTGCTTAGGACCACGCGGGGCTCCTCGCCTCTTCCCCTCCTACGGGCCGCTCTGCATACCTGCTTACACACCCTAGCCCTGACTGTGACCTCTGCCCAAGAAGAGCCTAACCCAGGTGTGCTCTCTTCCTCCTTCCCCTTCTTCTGGTCACCTAGAAGAGATCCTCCCCTGACCACCCTGCACCATTGACAATTGCAATTTGCCTGCCTCTCAATTCCCCATAATCTGAGATACTATATAATGTTTCTTTGCTTGCAGTGTCTCCCCAGGAAAATGCAAGCTAATTAGAGGTTGATATTTGTGCCTGTTTTGGTCACAACTATGCCTGACAGTAGCTGCTCGATGAATATGTTGAGGGAAGGAATTAAAGGCGACCCCTGACTTACTAAAATTCAATTTTCATGTTACCATTATCATCGTCGTAAAGATATTTAACGTGAGATTTTTGGAAGTATACAATATTTTTAACTATAGGTATGATGTGGTACAACAGACCTCTAAACTTGCTCTTCCTGCACAACTGAAACTATATGCCCATTGAGTCGCACCTCCCTCATGCCCTCCCCCCCAGCCCCTGGCAACCACCATTCTGCTCCCTCCTTCTGAGAGTCTGATTCACTGAGATACCTCGTAAGTGCAATCATACAGTATCCGTCCTTCTGTGCTGACCTCTTTCACTTAGTATAATATAATTGATCTTCAACATTAATGAGCTATGTTTTTGTGGAAATCTTACATCATCTTTCTTGTGCTGAATTTGGGCTTTTACATAACCACATACCTGAATACCTGTGTTTTGAGTTTGAACTAGGATTTCGTCTTAAACATCACATTGCTTAGCCCTTGAGGGCACCCTCTCCTATGGGGGCACCACCTGCCTGCAGGCCTGGGCAGAAGCTATAGGGTCTTTGCAGCAATGCCAGAGAAGAAAGCCTGCCCTCCTCCTAGTCTAGCCCCCCCAGGATGCTAAAATATTCCAGCACAGCCCCACCCCTCAATAGTGCCCATGAGACCATTTAAATAAGCGCAGCTGGACCAGCTGTGGGGTCCCCGGCTGTGGAGTCAGCTGGCAGCCCTTCCCTGTCCCTCCACAAACCTGGAATATCCTCCCCTGCTGATCCCATTGTTACAGAGGCTCTAGTCAGATTGTTGAACAACTTTACTGAGATATGATTAACATATGACAAAAGTTACCCATTTAAAGTTACAAGTCACCAGGGTTTTGTGTATTTACATAGGTGTGCAATACCACCACAATCTAATTCTAGAACATTTTCATCAGCCCAACGGAAAACCCATGTCACAGGCAGTCACTTACCGTTCTCCCCACCTCCAGCCCCTGGCGGTCACTCATCTACTTCCTGCCTGTGGATTTGCCTATTTGGGATATTTTTTATAATGGTGATCTTATTTCACTGAACATTTTGAGATTTATCCATATTGAAATATATACCAGAACTTTGTTCCTTTTATTACCAAGTATAATAGTTTAGTCAATTGTTAGACAATCCACGTTTTTTAGCCATTTCCCCTTTGATGGACATAGAGATTGTTTCCACTTTTTTTTACTATTGTGAATAATTCTGCTATAAACATTCATGTACAAGTTTTTGTGTGGATGAGCATTTTCATTTCTCTTGGATGCATACTGAGAGTGGAATTGCTGGATCCTGTAGTAACTCTATGTTTAACATTTTGAGGAACTGCCAAACTGTTTTCCAAAACAGTTGCACCACTTTACGTTCCCTCCAGCAATGTGCCCAGTCAGTTTTTATTCTCAGGGAACAGCACCAACCAACCCACACTCCCTCTCTGTGTCACCTACAGGCCCTTATTAAAATGCCTTTTTGATCTAGAGACAGGGTGCTTTCCAATATATGTACTTTCAAAAAGGTGTCTGGTAAGGGACCTGTGACAGGAACAGCCGGCACTAGCAGCCTGGGGATGCTCCCGTCTCTGGTGCTGCTGGGGGCTTTCCTGCCTCCGTTTTCCCTCCTCTCCAGCTCCAGCTCCAGCCCAAGAGCCCCTCTTCGCAGACCACAGTCACAGCACCTTCTGCAATGTAGCCCCAGGTAACCCAGGAATTCTTCTGAGGACTGGAAGGTGCATTTGAAGGCTCTCACCCAGAACCTCCGTGAAGTTCTTTTGGCCATGGTTTTATTTTTATATTTTTGATAGTGTGCGCACTTGGTCACTACCCTTCAGCTGAGGGTGGCATATTTGGATTAAGGGTGGTTATCCCTTCTCTTCCTCCTATAAAATAGAGTTGCCAAAGTGGGATTCCTAGCTATGGCCAAAGGAAGAGACTAACATAGCTTCTCTCCCAAAAGGGTCTCCACACCCAGACAACACTGATCACTCCAGCACTCTGAAATCCAGGGAAGGTGCGCAGCAACATCAGAAGCATTTCTGCTCTAAAAGCTACTGCACAGTGGGTGTCTGTGGAGTATTTTCCCTGGGCTGCTTTCATTCCCCTGCCAGCTCGTTTGGTCAGGGCAGGGCAGGACTGTGAGGCCCTCAGCAGTCAAAGAAAGCTCACTCGATTGGAAACAGTGGGTGACACTCGTACCCAGAGAAGTTGTCAGCAGAAGTGAGAAACTCAGCAGAGAGTGAGTTGGGTGGGCTAATGCCCCGTAGGCCTGGCAATGTGTGGTCAGACAAGCGTATTCCTGGGGCAGGCAGTGCGCATACAGAGTGGGACCTGGAGGCGGTCAGAGTGATCCACATGCCATCTACCGACCCTAAGGTTGCCCACAGGGTCCTCAGCAGACAAAATTGGTAAGTTGAATATCATCAAAATTAAAAGTTGTTGCACTTCAAAAGACACTATAAAGAAAATTAACAGTCGAACCATGCACCTAACACAGAGTATCAAACTATCTGAGACAAAAAATGGAAAGAACTGTGAGGAGAACCAGATGAATGCACTAACAGTTGGAAACTTCAACACACCGCCATGAAAAATGGATAGACCCAGCAGGCAGGAGATCAGTGAGGAGCTAAATTCAACAACTGGGTACCACTGACATCTATGGACTGCTTCACCCAACAGCAGAATGCACATTCTTCTCAAGCTCACATGGAACGCTATGATAGACCAGAATGTGGGCCATAAAACACATCTTAATAAATTTAAAAGAATAGAAGTCATACAGTGTCTTCTGACCAGAAAGGACCTAAAATAGAAACCGAAAACAGGAAAATCTTAAAAATTCTCCTGAAATTCCTGTTTTGGCTCATGTGTTATCTTGAAATATGGTGTAAAATCTCCATGTACTTTAAGTATTTTGAGCTAAATGAAAATAAAAACACAACTTATCAAAATTTGTGGAATGCAGGGAAAGCAGTGCACATCTTTTAAAAAGAAGAAAGATCGCCTGGCTGGTGTAGCTCAGTGGATTGAGCGCGGGCTGGGAACCGGGCGGTCCCAGTTCGATTCCCAGTCAGGGCACATGCCTGGGTTGCGGGCCGGGTCCCCAGTGAGGGCCATGTGAGAGGCAACCACACATTGCTGTTTCTCTACCTCTCTTTCTCCTTCCCCTCTCTCTAAAAGTAAATAAATAAAATCTTTTTAAAAAAGAAGAAAGATCACCCTGACCGATGTGGCTCGGTTGGTTGGGCACCATTGGGCAAACCAAGAGGTTGCCATTTTGATTCCTGGGCGGGCAGGTGCCTGGCTGTGGCTTCGGTCCTGGGTTGGGGCATGTATGAGAGGCAGCAAATGGATGTTTCTTTCTCACATTGATGTTTCTCTCCCTCTCTCCTTTCTTTCCCCTCTCTCGAAAAATAAAATCTTCACAAAAAAGAAAAAGAAGATCAAAAATCAATAATCTATCACCTTAGGAAACCAGGAAAAGAAAAACAAATTAAATACAAAGTAAAAAGAAGAAAAGAAATAATTAGATCAGAAATCAATAAAATTAAAAACAGGAAATCAATGCAGAAAAATCAATAAAACCAAACATTCTTTGAAAAGGTCAATGGAATCAATAAGCCTCTAGCCAAGCTACATTTTAAAAAGACAGGAAGAGGGAGAGAGGATGCATGTTACTAATACCAGAAAAGAAAAAGAAGACATCACTACCAATCATATGGGAGTTAAAAGATAATAAAGAAACTCTATGTCCGTAAGTTTGATAGCCCAGATGAAATAAACCAAATTCCTTGAAAGACAATTTGCCTTAACTCAACACAAGAAGACATAAAATGTTTGAATAGGTTTCTATATATTAAAGAGATTGAATCACTAATAAATACCTTCCAAAACAAAGCACCAGGCCCAGATGGGTCCACTAGTGAATTCTACCAAATGTTTAAGGAAGAAATTATACCAATTCTCCACAATCTCTCAGAGGATAGAGGTAGAGGGAATTCTTCCTAACTCATTCTATGAGGACAATATTACCCTAAGACCAATACCAGGCTAAGACATTACAAAAAAAAAAAAAACTATAGAGCAGTATCTTTCATGGTCGTAAATGCAAAAATTCTTAACAAAATATTAGAAAATCAAAACCAAAAATGTATAAAAATAATTATATCCCACAATCAAATGGGATTTACCCCCAATATGCAAGGCTGGTTCAATATTTGAAAATCAAAGTACTCCACCACATCAATAAGCTAAAAAGGAAAAGTCACATGATCATATCAATAGATGCCAAAAAAATTTTTTTTTCCAAAACCCCTTCATGTAAACTGGGAATAGAGGGGAACATCCTCAACTCTATAGAGACTATCTATACAAAATTACAGTTAACATTATACTCGATGGTGAGGAACTCGAAGCTCTACCACTCAGATTAGCTACAAGCAAGGATGTCCTCACCACTCCTTTTCAATATCAGACTGACAGTTCTCATGCACTAATGCACCAAGACAAATATAAATAAATAAAAGAAATAAGTATACAGATTATATTCAGCTTGGGAAGAAAGACAAAACTATCTTTGTTGACAGCTGACATGATCTTAGGCAGAAAATTTTTAAAACTTTTGACAAAAAAACCTCAAACTAATTACAGAAAAGTTTCAGGATATAAAGGATGATATACAAAAGTCAATCACTTTCCTATGTAACAGCAAAAAATAAGTGGAATTGGAAGTTAAAAACAATGCCATTTACATCAGCACCCCCAAAATGAAATATTTACCTATAAATTAACCAAATATGTATAGATATCTGTGAGGAAAACTATAAAATTCTGATACATGAAATGAAAAAACTAAATAAATAGATATTCCGTGTTCCTGGATATTTCTACCCATGACTCAGTGTCATCAAACAAGAAGTCAACTCTTCCCAGCATGATCCACAGACTCAGTGCGGCCCCGGCCAAGCCGCAGCACAGAGCTTCGCGGGCATTGACACGCTGATTTCAAGTCTATCTGGAGAAGCAAAGACCCAAAACAGCCAACACAATGTTGTGGAAGAACTAAGTTGGAAGACTGACACCACCTGACATCAAGAGTCACCACAAAGCTACAATAATCAAGACAGTCTAGTATTGGCGAAATAATAGATGAATAGATCAATGGAACAAAATACAGAGCCCAGAAATGGAAGTATATGAATACAGTCAACTGATTTTTGACAAAGGAACAAAGGCCATACAATGGAGCTAAAATAGTCTTTTAACAAACTTTGGTAGAACTGGATGTCAATAGTCAAAAAAAAGTGAATCTAGACACAGAACTTACATCTTTCACAAATATAACTCAAAATGGTTCATAAACTAAATGTAAAATGTGAAACTATAAAACTAGACCATAAAGAAACCTGAATGACCTTGGGTTAGGCAATGACTGACAACATCAAAGTTGTTACATCATAGTAACTACACCCTCCACAGTAACCACACCATCGTCACAACATCAAAGGCACGATTCATGCCAGAAAGAATTGATAGACTGGAATTCATTCAAATTAAAACTTTCTCTCCTGTGAACCAAGTCAGGAGAACGAGAAGACAAGCTACAGGTCTGTAGAAAATATTCGCAAAAGACTCATCTAAGAAAGGACTGTTACCCTAAATATACCAAGGACTCTTAAAACTTGAAAGTAAAGAAACAAACAGTTTGGTTTTAGAAATGAGCCAACGGAAGATGCACAGATAGCAACTAAGCACATGAAAGATGCTGCATATCATGCGGCATCAAGAAAATGCAAGTTCAAACACCAGGTACCTATAAGAATGGTCAAAATCAGGAACATTGACAAAATCGAATACTAGCAAGGATGTGGAACTATAGGATCTCTCATTTATTGCTGGTCAGAATTCAAAGTGGTATATCCACTTTGGAAGACAGTTTGATGAGGTTCTTACAAAACTGAACACGTGCCCAGGCTGGTGTGGCTCTGTGGATTGAGTGCAGGCCTGTGAACCGAAAAATCTCTGGTTTGATTCCCAGTCTGGGAACATGCCTGGGTTGCAGGCCAGGTGCCCAGCTGGGGGCACGCGAGAGGCAACTAACTGATCAATATATCTCTTGCACATTGATGTTTCTCTTCTTCTTCCTCCCTCCCTTCCCCTCTCTCTAAAAATAAATAAAAGATCTTTAAAAAAGTAGCTAATTAAAATCAAAACTGAACATGAACTTACCATCTTATCCAGTAGCCATAATTCTTGAATTTTACCCAAACGAGTTAAAAGGTTATGTCCACCCAAAACCTGCACACTGATGTTTACAACAGCTTTACTCATAACTGCCACTCTTGGAAGCAAGCAAGATGTCCTTCAGTAGGTGAGTGAGTAAATAAACTGTGATATATCCAGACAATAGAATATCTTTCAGCACTAAGATGAAATAAGCTACCAAGTCATGAAAAGACATGGAAGAACCATAAATGCATGTTACTAAGTGAAAGAAACCAATCTTAAAAAGCTACATGCTATGTAATTCCAACTATATTATATTCTGGAAAAGACAAAACTATGGAGATAATAAAAAGATCAGGTATTGGGGTAGGGGGAGGAATTAATAAGGGAAGCACAGAGGAATTTTAGGGCAGTGAAAATACTCTGTATGATACCATAATGATGGTTACTTGCTATACATATGTCCAAACCCGAAGAAAGCACTCCACCAAGAATGAACAATAATGGAAACTATGTTCCTGGGGTGATTATGATGTGTCAGTGTAAATTCATCAATTGTAACAAATGTACAACTCTGGCTGGGGATGTGGATGATGGGGGAGGCTACGCATGTGGCAGGGCATAGAGGGTAGCAGAGCAGAGGGTATATGTGAATCTGCTGTATGTTCCCCTCAGTGTTGCTGTGAACCTGAAACTGCTCTTTAAAAATAATGTCCTAAGAATGGGACCAAAAAAAAAAAGCCACAGACTGGAAGGAAATATTTGCAAGTCTACACAGCAGGTACTCAAATAAAGTTGTTTTGTTCAGTATCATTTTGTTATAACGTTGATGAAATGCTATAGGAAATTAAGTCTCATTTATATCAGTTAGCTGATAATAAACTTGGTTCTGTTATACATTGTTTCACTTCAGTTCCAAGAATCTATGACAACATTAAGTGAGGGCTTACTGTATCTAATAAGGGGTTTGTATCTAGCTTATATAATGATCTCTTATAACTCAACAAGAAGAAAAAAAAACATGTACAAATGAACAAGATATGAATAGACATTTCATCAAGGAAAATGTACATGTAACAAAATAAGTACACAAAAAGATTGTCAACATCATCAGCCATGAGGGAAATGCAAACTAAAACCACCTTGAAGTACATCTACACACGGGCTGGAATGGCTATCTAGACCACCAACTTATATCACACACCAGAATAAACTCAAAATGGATAAAAGACTTAAACATAAGCCACAAAACCATAGAAGTCCTAGAGGAAAACATAGGCAGGAAAATTTCAGATATCCCAAGCAGCAATATTTTCACTGATACATTCTCTAGGGCAAGGGAAATAAAGGAAAGAATAAACAAATGGGACTACATCAAATTAAAAAGCTTCTGCATGGCTAAAAAAAAATCTGCAAAATGAAAAGGGAACATAATTTCCAATGATACCTTGGACAAGGGTTTGATCTCCAAAATATATGAAGAACTCATATGACTCAACGTCAGGAAGTCAAACAATCCAATTAAAAATGGGCAAAGGACCTGAACAGATACTTCTCCAAGGAGGACACATGGAGGGCCCAGAGACATATGGTTGGCATCACTAGCCATCACAGAGACGCAAATTAAAACCACAATGAAATACCACTTCACACTGGTCAGAATGGCCATCATCAACAAATCAACAAACAAGTGCTGGCGAGGTTGTGGAGAAAAGGGAACCTTAGTGCACTGTTTTTGGGAATGCAGACTGGTGCAGCCACTGTGGAAAACAGTGTGGAGTTGCCTCAAAAAACTAAGAATGGAACTGCCTTTTGATCCAGTGATTTCACTGCTGGGATTACACCCTAAGAGCCCTGAAACACTAATTCAAAAGAATTTACACACCCCTGTGTTCATAGCAGCGCTATTTACAATACCCAAGTGCTGGAAGCAGCCTAAGTGCCCATCAGTAGATGAGTAGATCAAAAAACTGTAGCACATTTACACAATGGAATGCTATGCAGCAGAAAGAAAGAAGGAGCTCCTACCCTTGGCAACAGCATGGATGGAACTAGAGAGTTTTAAGCTAAGTAAAATAAGCCAGGTGGTGAAAGACAAATACCATGTGACCTCACCTGTAAGTGGAACCTAATGAACAAAACCAACAAATGAGCAAATTAGAAGCAGAGACATGGAAACAAGGAACAGACTGACAGGGACCAGAGGGGCTGGGGGAGGGGTGTAAGGGAGGAAAGAAGAGCAAGGGCCTAGTTAAAGAACAAATATAAAGGACCCATGGACATGGACAACAGGGTAAGTATTGACTGTGGGAGTGGGGGTGGGGTTGGGCAGAGGAGAGCAATGGGGGGAATTGGGACAACTGTAATAGAACAACAATTTAAAAAAAGACAATGCCAGGTTTTGTTGAGGATGTAGAGAAACTAGAATCCTGGTACATTACAAACAGGAATGAAGGATTGTACAGCTGCTTTGAACAATCTTGTCATTTCTTAAAAAATTAAACATAGCCCTGGTTGGTGTGCTCAGTGGATTGAGTAGCAGCCTGTGAACCAAAGGGTCACTGGTTCGATTCCCAGTCAGGGCACATGCCTGGATTGCAGGCCAGGTTCCCAGCTGGGGGCATGCAAGAGGCAACCATACAGCGATGTTCCTCTCCCTCTTTTTCTCCCTCCCTTCCTCTCTCTTTAAAAATAAATAACATAGAATGTTTTAAAAACTAAATAATAAATAAATTAATTAAAGTTAAACATAAATTTATCACATAACGCAACAATTCCACCCCTAGAACTCTATCTGAGAGAAAATGAAGACATGCGCGCACAAAGACATGACTACAAATAGTCATAGCAACATTTCTCATAAGACCCAAAAATTGGAAATAAATGTCTATCATTTGGTGAATGGGTCAGCAAAATATGGTATTAATAAAAGGGAAAGAAGTACTAACACATTTAAAAATATTAGGCCTGATGCAAAACACTACATATTGTATGTTTCTATTTGAATGAGCTGTCCAAAAAAGACAAATTTGTAGAGACAGAAAGCAGGTCAGTCGTTGCCTTAAGGCTGGGGGTTGGAGTGGGGATTAACCACAAACGGGCCCCAGGGAATTTGGAGAGTGACAGAAATGCTCTTGGGCTGGACGTGGTGGTGACTGCACAACGTAATGGTAGGTGGACTCTTTCTCAGTATAACTGTTGAAAACATAGAGCTGCCGACAGTTCAAATATATGTCTTTTTTTTAATGTTATAAAATTAAATACAGTTGCTATGCAATATTATACAGTTATATAGTGATTTGACATTTTTATGCCTGGCAATGTGACCACCACACTAGTTTTAGTAACCATCTGTCACCACGCAAACTTGTCATGACATTATTGACTATACTCACCTTCACCTTTTCAACCCCTGCCCCCCCCACCCCCGTCCCGACCACTCCATTCTGCTAACCATCCCTTTGGTCTCTGTTCATATGAGTCTTTGTTTTATTTTTTGTTTTGTCATCTGGTTTTATTTTTTAGATTCCACATATAAGTGAAGTCATAAGGTATCGTATTTGCCATGTATAATGCACACTTTTTGCCCAAATTTTTGAGGAAAAATAAGGATGTGTATTATACATGGGTAGTATCTGAAATATCATATCTGTTCTTGTGTTTTGTAATTATTTGATACATAAAATTTCTTATGCCATAATTTGTTCAAAAATAAATGCTAAAATTCCTTTATAATACAAAAAACAAGTGTCTGAATATAAATAAATACATAATTGAATTAAAAAAATTAAAAGAAAAGATTTTTCTCCTGAAAGTTTGGGCCAGAAACATGGGTACACATTATACATGGCAAAATATGGCATTTGTCTTTCTAAGTCTGACTTATTTCACTTAACATAATACCCTCTAGGTCCATCCATGTTGTCAAATACAAGATTTCATTTTTTATTGCCACATACTATTCATTGTGTGTGTATGTGTATGTGTGGGTATCACATCTTCTTCCATTCATCTCAATGGACACATGAGTTTTTTCCATATCTTGGCTATTGTAAATAATGCTGCAAAGAACATAAGGGTGCATATATCTTTTTGAATTAGTATGGGGTGGGTTTTTTTTTTTCAGATAAATACCTAGAAATGGAATTCCTGGGTCATGTGGTAGATCTATTCAGTTTTTTGAGGGTCTCCATATTGTTTTCCATAGTGGCTACAACAATTTACAGTCCGACCAACAGTGCGCAAGGGTTCCCTTTTTTCCACATTCTTGTCAACACGTGTTATTTGTTGACTTTATGATAATAGTAATTCTGACAGGTGTGAGGTGATATCTCATTGGAGATTTCATTTGCATTTTCTTGATGATTAGTGGCATTGAACATATTTTCATATTTCTGTTGCCCATCTGTATGTCTGCTGTGGAGAAATGTCTTTTCATAGCCTCTGCCCATTTTTTAAACAGACTGTTTATTTTTTGTTGTTGTTGTTATTGAGTTGTATGTATTCCTAATATACTAGGTGGGCAAAGGTAGGCTTTAGTTGTGAGTACATGAAACACAGAGCTTATTCTTGTATTATTAATTAATTATTGTATGAGTATTTTTCCATATGAACAACTGTAAACTGACTTTTGCTCACCCCTGTATTTTGGATATCAACCTCATATCGATAAATGGTTTGTGAATATATTCTCCCATTCAGCAGGTTGTCTTCTCATTTTGTTGATGGTTTCCTTCTCTGTGCAGAAGCGTTTTAGTTTGATGAAGTCCCATTTGTTTATTTTTGCTTTTGTTTCCCTTACTTGGTGGAACATATCCAAAAAAATATTACTCAGATTGATATCAAGTTGTTTATAAGTTTTATGCTTTTAGTCTTTACATTTAAGTCTTTAATTGATTTTTACTTTATTTTCATATATGGTGTAAGAGAGTGGTCCAGTTTCATTTGTTTGCATGTATCTGTCCAGTTTTCCCAAATCCACTCATTGAAGAGACTGTTATTTCATTGTATGTTCTTATGTCCTCTGTCACAGATTAGTTAACCGTAGAAGTGAGCATTTATTTCTTGGCTTTCTATTCTGTTCCAGTAATCAATGTGTCTTTTGTTTTGTTTTGTTTTGTTTGCCAGTACCATATTGTTTTGATTATTATAGCTTTTTAGTATAGCTTGAAATCAGGACCCATGATACCTCCATTTTATTCTTCATTCTCAAGATTGCTTTGGCTTATTTATGGTCTTGGTGGTTCCATATACATTTTTGGATTACTTGTTCTAGTTCTGATGAGCATGTCATTGTTATTTTAATAAGAATTGCATTGATCTGTGGATTTTGTTTTTAGTAGTATGTACATTTTAAAGACATTCATTTATTTGTGTCCTCTTCAATTTATTTCTTCAATACAGGGGTGTCCAACCTGCTGTCTGCAGGCTGCATGTGGCTCAGGATGTCTATGGATGTGACCCAACATAAAATTGTACATTTAAGACATTGTGAGATTTTTTTTGTGATTATGTATAGCAATGTATTTAATGTGTGGCTGAAGACAACTCTTCTTTTTCCAGTGTGGCCCAGAGATGCCAAAGGTTGGACACCCCTTTAGTTTTCAGAGTATCTCCTTGGTTAAACTTATTCCTGGTATTTTATTGTTGAGGCAATTATAAATGGGATTGTTTTTTTTATTTCTCCTTTTTTATTTTTTACAATTTAAAAAAAGATTGTATTTATTTATTTTTAGGGAGAGAAGTGCAAGAGAAACATCAATCAGTTGCCTTTTACACACCCCTAACCAGGGAGCTGGCCTGCAACTCAGGCATGTGCCCTGACTGGGGACCAAACTGACGACCTTTTGATTTGTATAACGATGTCCAATCCACTAAACCACACCAGTCAGGGCCTTAATTTCTCCTTCTGATTGTTATTAGTGTATAGGAACACAGTGGATTTCTGTTTATTAACTTTGTATCCTTCTACTTTGCAGAATTGTTTCATTAATTCTATTAATATTTGGTAGATTTTTAGGGTTTTCTATATAGATTATGTCATCTGAAAATATTGAGTTTTACTTCTTCCTTTCCAATTTGAATGCCTTTTATTTCTTTTTTCTTGCCTGCTTGCTGTGGCTAGGACTTCTAATACTATATTGAGTACTAATGGTGAGAGTGGGCATCCTTGTTTTGTTCATGATCTTAGACAAAAAGTTTTAAGCTTTTTACCATTAAATATGGTGTCAGCCATGGGCTTTGTTATACATAGCCTTTGTCAAGTTGAGGTAATTTTTTTCTGTACCTACTTTGTTGAGAGTTTATATCATAAATGGATGTTGAATTTTGTCAGATGCTTTTCTGCATCTATTGAGACAATCATGTGATTTTTATCTTTGGTTTTGCTGATGTGGTGCATCACATTAATTGTTTTGTGGATGGTGAACCACTTTTGCATTCCTGGTATAAATCTCAATTGCTCGTAGTATATAATCCATTTAATGTTTCGTTGAATTTTGTTTGCTAGTATTTTCTTGAGAATTTTAGCACCTTTATTCATCGAAGTTATTGGCTATAATTCTCTCTCTCTCTCTCTCTTGTACAGTCTTTGGTTTAGTTATCAGAGTAATGCTGGCTTGATAGAATGAGTTTGGAAGTGTTTCTCCTGCTTCTATTTTTTTTTTTTTGAATAGTTTAAGGAGGATAGGTACTACTGTATTTTACTGTATACAATGCGCACCCATGGTTTGGGACCAAACTTTCAGGAAAAAAATTGTTTTAATTTTTTAATTCAATTATTTATTTATATTTAGAAACAAAACTGATGATCATATTACAGTCTATTATTTTGCATATGGATGTTGTTATTGCTTTCCAGAGTTACACTTTTAATGCATAAGCGTAAATGAAAGAATTAAAAACATTTATATATAGATAAGAAATTAGTACTACCCATGTATAATGCACATCTTTATTTTTCCCTCAAAAATTTTGGCAAAAAAAGTGTGTATTATACATGGCAAAATATGGTAAATCTTCTTTAAATGTTTGGTGGAATTCACCTGTGAAGTCACCCAGTTCTCGGCTTTTGTCATTGAGAGGTTGTTGTTGTTTTTTTAAATATATTTTATTGATTATGCTATTACAGTTGTCCCATTTCTCCCCCTTTATTCCCCTCCACCCTGCGCACTCCCTCCCACCCACATTCCCCTCCTTTAGTTCAAGTCCATGGGTCATACATATAAGTCCTTTGGCTTCTACATTTCCTATACTATTCTTAACCTCTCCCTGTCTATTTTCTACCTACCATTTATGCTACTTATTCCTTGTACCTTTTCTCCCTCTCTCCCCAACTCCCCTGCTGATAACCCTCCTTGTGATCTCCATTTCAGTGATTCTGTTCCTGTTCTAGTTGTTTTCTTAGTTTGTTTTGGTTTTTGGTTTAGGTGTGGTTGTTAATAACTGTGAGTTTTCTGTCATTTTACTGTTCATATTTTTTATCTTCTTTTTCTTAGATAAATCCCTTTAACATTTCATATAATAAAGACTTGGTGATGATGAACTCCTTGAACTTGACCTTATCTGAGAAGCACTTTATATACCCTCCCATTCTAAATGAAAGCTTTGCTGGATAGAGAAATCTTGGATGTAGTTCCTTGCCTTTCATGACTTTGAATACTTCTTTTCAGCCCCTTCTTGCCTATAGGTCTCCTTTGAGAAATCAGCTGATGGTCTTATGGGAACTCCTTTGTAGGTAACTGTCTCCTTTTCTTTTGATGCTTCTAAGATTCTCTCCTTACCTTTAACCTTGGATAATGTAATTATGTTGTGCCTTGGTGTGTTCCTCCTTGGGTCCAACTTCTTTGAGACTCTCTGAGCTTCCTAGACTTCCTGGAAGTCTATTTCGTTTGCCAGATTAGGGAAGTTCTCTTTCATTATTTGTTCAAGTAAGTTTTCAATTTGTTGCTCTTCCTCTTCTCCTTCTGGCACCCCTATGATTTGGATGTTGGAACGTTTAAAGATGTCCTGGAGGTTCCTAAGCCTCTCCTCAGTTTTTTGAATTCTTGTTTCTTCATTCTTTTCTGGTTGAATGTTTTTTTCTTCCTTCTGGTCCACTCCATTGATTTGAGTCCCAGTTTCCTTCCTGTCACTCTTGGTTCCCTGTACATTTTATTTCACTTAGCATAACCTTAATTTTTTCATCTAATTTGTGACCATATACAACCAATCCTGCGAGCATCCTGATTACCAGTGTTTTGAACTGTGCATCTGATAGGTTGGCTATCTCTTCGTCACTTAGTTGCATTTTTTCTGGAGCTTTGATGTGTTCTTTCATTTGGGCCATTTTTTGTTTGTTTGTTTCAGTATGCCTGTTATGTAGTAAGGAGTGGAGCCTTAGGTGTTCACCAAGGCCAGGCAACCCACATTGCTGCACTGTGGTGCTGTATATGGGGGAGGGGTCCGAGAGGGAACAGTGGCAATTGCTCTGGTCTCTGCCGGATTTCAGTCACTTCCCCTGCTACTTACAAGCCAATTGGCCCCTTCTGGTGCTGATTCCTGGGTGGGTGGGCTTCTGTACATTCTAGGACCCTGTGGGTCTTTCCAACGAACTCTCCTGTGAGGCTTGGAGTTTCTACTGCTTCTGTCTCAACCCCCACAGGTTTTGTCAGAGGTTTTGAGGCTTTATTTCCCCACGCTGGAACCTGGGGTTCTGTGGTCTGTCTCGCTACCCAGTTGTCCCTCCCGGTTTATCTGCACACTAATGTGAGACTGCCTGCTCCACCAGCTGCTGCCTCACTGGTTCCACCAGCTGCCACCTTGCTGGCCAGCTGCAGACTTGTCAGGCCTGCTCCACCATCTGCCGCCTTGCTAGGTCCAGCAGCCACAGCCTGGCCATGAGTCCTCTCTGCCCAGCCTACCTGTCTGGATGAACGTGTCTTCTTTAACTCTTGGTTGTCAGACTTCCATACAGTTCGATTTTCTGGCAGTTCTGGTTGTTTTATGTTTTTAAATTTGTTGTTGTTCTTCTTCTGGTTGTGCGAGGAGGCACAGTGTGTCTACCTACACCTCCATCTTGGCTGGAAGTCCTATTGTTAAGAGTTTTTTGACTACTGCTTCAATTTAATGATTCTCTGCTTCTTCCTGGTTTGGTCTTAGAAGGTTACATGTTTCCCAAATTTTATTTATGTCTTCTAGATTGTTTCATTTGTTGGCATATAATCGTTCATAGCATTGTTTAACAATCCTTTGTATTTCTTGGGGTTGATTGTAATCTCTCCTCTTTCATTGTTGATTTTCTGTCCTCTTTTTTGCTTGATGAATCTTGTAAAAGACATGTCAGTTTTATTTATCCTTTGAAACTTTCATTAATCTTTTCTGTTGTTTTCCTTTGTTATTTTGTTTATTTCTGCTCTGATTTTTCATTATTTACTTCTACTTACTTTGGGGTTTGTTTTTTCCTCTTTTTCTTGTTTCTTCAGATACAAATTTAGATTATTTGGGATTTTTCCTGTCTCTTGAGGTAGGCCTGTATAACCATAAACTTTCCTCTCATAACACTTTTTTGGTCTACATACATTTTGTAAAGTTATGTTTTCATTTTTATTTGTCTCAAGGTAGTGTTTCATTTTGTTTGATTTCTCTTTGATTTTCCTCCTCATCCACTTTCTCTTCCTTTTGGAATCCCTATAATGAAAATGTTAGGGTGCTTGATGTTATTCCAGAGATCACTTTTACTATCTTTTTTTTTTTTTTGAATAATTCTTTTTTCATTTGCTGTTCTGATTGGATGATTTTCACTATTCTATCTTCCAGGTCACTAATCCTTGTTCTGTATTAACTAGTCTGCTGTGGATCCCCTGTAATACTTTCTTTATTTCAGTTATTATATTCTTCCTCTACATGGTTCTTTATTACATTTTTCTATCTCTTTGTTGAAGTGTTCTCTGAGTTCCTTTACTGTATGCTCAAATTTGTCAAGCACCCCTATGATAATTTCTTTGAATTCTCTTTTCTAGTAACTAAACTGTGAGGTGCTCCAGGCTGTGAATTCTCTCCTCCCTGGCTGCCCATCTCTGCCTCTCCTAGTGGTCTGGATGAATGTTTCTTCTTTAACTCCTTCGTTGTCGGACTTCCATACAGTTCGATTTTCTGGCAGTTCTGGTTGTTTTTTGTTTTTAAATTTGTTGTTGTCCTTCTTTTGATTGTGCGAGGAGGCAAAGTGTATCTACCTCTGCCTCCATCTTAGACAGAAGTCCCATTTCTTTAAATCCCTTATTGGGTAAATTACTTATCTTCATTTCATTAGTGTTTTTCTTTGGAGTGTTTTCTTTTTCATGTGCAGCATATTCTTCTGTCTACACCCCCCCTTTTTTTTTCTTTTACATTCTATGTTTGCTCCTGTGAATTGGATAGAATAGCTCTCTCTCCCAGTCTTGAAAGAGTGGTCTCTGTGTAGAGTGTGTGAGTAGTTTGGCAGGTCAGTTGTAGTCAAGGCAGCTGTGCATGGTGCCTGTTCTGTGGCCTGGCTTTGAGGAGTGTGTTTTGGGTGGGGCAGCCTGTTGTGTGCATGCTTCCTTGCCCTCTAATCTGGGTCAGACTACCTAATGTAGATGGAGCTGTTTGGTTCACCCTTGGCATGCTCTGTTGCTTTAACTGTCTGTGATCAGAACAAGGTCTGGGTAGAGCTTCTTTGCATGCTTGCCTCGCAACATGCCACCAGCTCTGCTCCCTATCTGGACAGTGAAGCTCCTCGTGCATTCAGCTGTGCCCCTGTCCACAGCAGCAGCCCTGTGAGAGTGCTCTGTTGCTTTAAATGTCCACATGCAGAGCCCGGCTGGTGTAGCTCAGTGGATTGAGCGAGGGCTGGGAACCAGAGGGTCCTGGTTCGATTCCCAGTCAGGGCACATGCCTGGGTTGCGGGCCAGGTCCCCAGTGAGGGCCATGTGAGAGGCAACCATACATTGCTCTTTCTCCCTCCCTTCTCCTCTCTCTAAAAATAAATAAATAAATAGTTTAAAAAAGAAATAAAATAAATGTCCACATTCAGAACAGGGTATGGGTAGGGCCACTCTGAGTGCCTTCCTTTCAATGCCTTACCAGCTCCATCCTTTCACTGGATGGGGCAGTCTGAAGTGCAGGCTGAGGTGTATTGTGATAGTTTTTCATGCTCTCCAGACAGGGCAACTCTGCATACGCACAGCAATACCCTGCTCACTCTGCATGGGGTAGCCCTTCATGTGGGCATTGCAAAGTTTTGCTAGTTCCACACTCTCTCTAGTAGGGTCAGCCCCACATAAGCACATAGCGCCCCACTATCTCTGTACTCTCTGGGCAAGGTATCCCCCACAAGCATCAAAGTATTTTTGTTAGTTCCACATTCTCTCCAGCTGGGGAGTTCCTTGTGAACACAGCCCAGTGGGTGTGCAAAGCAGCACCTTACTGTACCTGCTGATTCAGTTTTCAGGTAGAGGGGCACCTTGTGTGCACTACGGCTCCCTCCTGTTTCTAGCTACAGAGGGGTGGCTGGGGGCACACTACAGTGCCCTGCAGGTTGGCAAGAGAAATTGGGTGCAGCTCCTGCCCATTATCCATGTGCCAGGAAATGTCAACAACGGTGCTCGCCCTGGAGTTCCTTTGGCCCTGCGTTGTTCTTTCAGCTCCTGGAGAGCTCTTGTGGTTTCCCACCCTTCTCTGTGCATCCCCTTCTCTTACTTCTTGTGCAGCTGTTCAATTGGCTCACAGTTGTCTCTGAGGAGGAGTTGCTCTAACTATAGGCATACATTTGATATGTTCCCAGGACGGGGCAAGCTCAGCGGCTACCTATGCCGCCATCTTGGACCCATCCCGCAAATGTGTCTTACCTATACTAGGGGACGCCTCTGGCTTATTTTCATAAGATTTTGAGATTTATGAAAACTGATAAAAATATGCTTGATTATTCTAATATGTTCTTCAACCTTATTACTCTTCTAGGTCCTGTCAGAAGTTTGGTATTGCACAATATGGAATAGAAAACCACCTGGGTTCCTTAAACTTCAGCTGATTGCACACTGGAGAGGAGGGTTTGAGGACTTAAATGCCAAATCCCACACCCTGTTGTGCTGTAAGTTTGAGATTTCACTCACTCGCTAAGACACCTTCAGCTGGACTGCCCTTCAATGATTTTCCTTCCTGGCAACATGGCTTTTGCTTTACCCATCCACATCCTTTGTATACATCAGAGAACCCGGCTGTATTCTCTCTGCTCCTTTTGAAAACTACCTTTATCACCATCAGATAACTACCCATTTGTTAACCCTCACTCAGTGACTCTCAATGTTACCTGATGATTCAAGGTTCTCCCTGTTACAGAATGGACCCATGGTGGGGGCAAGATACTGTTACTGAATGGAACCCCCTGTCTCCCAGGGCCCCCCTGTACTACATTTGCCTTGCCTGCTGCCCTTAGGAATTATGGCTTTTAATGCCAGAGTTCGGTGAAAAGGAAAGGAACAATTTATTCAAAAGTTACACAGACTTAATGTCTTCATTAAAATTCCAAAGTCCCTTAAAACACCCATGAACACACAGTCCTTCCTTCTACCTTCTGCCCAGTCAAGGGTACCACATCTCAGGGGAAAAAACAGAAGTCTGTGGCTCTGGTAGCCCCAGTTCTTCCCAGTCATCCGTGCTGGGCTGACAGGCCTCCCATGGTTCCCAGCACCATCAGCTGTCACCAGGACCTCTAGTTCTTAATCCAAAACTACATGGCACCTTCTCATGGCCCACCAGCAAGAGTCCTTTCACCCCTTACCTCCTGCAATGTCTCCTGTATTTTTCCTAACTGCTAAGAGAAAGAGCTCTGCATGGCTGCTACCTTTTGCTTTCCTGCTTCCTCAGCTCCATGAATAAGGGATCCCCAAAACCATGTAGTTCCCCCAAACCTGTGTGGTCCACCTGCATGGCTGCCATGCCCGGGTTTAAATTCCAGCATGAATCTTCCTCTGCATCCCCATTTCTGACTCCTCCCACAATCGCTTACACCTGCCAGCATTCCCACACTATTCCAGCTTTGCTGGGCTGCCACAGTAAGTCTGGGCAGGCCTGGCCTCATGGCATGGAGCCAATCATCTCCAAGCTTTCATGTAGGCACTGTAACAAGGCGGAGCTACCTCCCAGTTATGT
The DNA here is from genome assembly GCA_004026765.1 of Micronycteris hirsuta. Lineage (NCBI taxonomy): Eukaryota > Metazoa > Chordata > Mammalia > Chiroptera > Phyllostomidae > Micronycteris > Micronycteris hirsuta. The sequence goes on along the minus strand of PVJI01005381.1, from coordinate 7,871 downwards.
CCTAGGTTGAAGTCACTCCCATCTCCCTGGCTCAAAGCATGGCCATGTCTACTTAACATATCTATGAAGCCAGCCAGCTGTTATAGATATGTACAATAACCATTTTTGCATATCAGGTATGAAGCTGGCCAACTGTTCATATGCAAAATAACTCTCAATGGCTCTGCTCCATGTGTCTTATCCCCCAGTTCAGACTTGTGGGGGTAAGGATATCCTTTATTTTTAATATTTCCCGGACATCCCAAGTTCTAGACCCGGTTACAAATCCCTCTTTGTGGGGGGGCCCTGGTTGCACCCTGTTACATCCCCTCTGTTGGCAACTTTTCTGTTCAGTTCTACCAAACTGCCACTTCCCACAGCAGATGCAAGAAGAGAGGAGCAGAGAGCAAGAAAGGAAACCCAGGATTACTAATCGGTTCCTCAAGACTGGACGAAAATCAAGGCCCACTCGTAAGTTTTTACTTAACCCTTAAAGTGACCTCAGCAATAGGAATAATGAAGCCAATCTCAAAGCTTTGTTAAATAAAAATGGGTTGGGTAGGGAAGGGCTGTCCAAGAGACACAAGTGGGAATGTGCACAGTTAAGTCTTCAGACTCCACACCCATTCATTTGCTCCAGAGCTTGAGGGCCTAGGGAGTGCCTGCATTGAGCCAGACACTGGGAACACAATGGTCAGTCAAAATAGGTGCCATTCAGCACCCACACAACTTAATGCTCCAGTGGAACTGGATCTAGTGGGGACTGGATCAGAGTCACAAAAGTAAACATGTATAATTATAAGCTGTGGCAAATGACATAGAAATTCAGTACTTCCTCTTTACAGAACAGCCATGGGGATGTCAAGGACAGCCTAGGAAATGGAGCAGCCAAAGAGCTTATACACACGACCCATGGACGTGAACGATGGTGTGGGGATGGCCTGAGGGAGTGGGGGTGCTGGGCGAGGGGGGCCAAGGGGGAAAAATTGGACAACTGTTAATAGCATAAGCCATAAAATATAAATAAAAAAATTCTTATCTTCAAAAAAAAAAAATCAGTACTCACTCTATTAAAAGGACATCACCTCTTGAACACACAAGTCAATCCTCACCAGAACTTAATTATCCCCATCCCTGAAGATGTCACTGTTAGGTGCTGGTGATGGAAAATACACAATATACAATGCTTATATTTATCCATCATCATTTTGTAAGCACTCAAACGTTTCTTCTCCAAAGAAAAATGGCACAACAAAGGCAAAATGTGATTTACTTGTTTTATTTTCTTATGTTTCAGTAAAAGATTCAAGATCTGATTGACACATATCATAAGCTATCTCCTGCCCATATACAATACAGGTACAATGTTGCGACTTTTTCTTTTTCACTGAACGAGATGATACTATCTCAAACCAAAGTAGATGACAAAAAAAAAGGCGGGTGGGTGTGGTCTTTTTATTTTCAGGCAGTAAATGTATATGCACCACCACAAAAGGAAAAACATTGAGGAAACATTTGCGTCCACAGATTAAAAAGTTTAAGCAATTAGTACCATTAGCGTCCCTTGAAAATAGCAAATTTGTAACAACTAGTCATTACTCTGAAGGAAGTTCCTAGTCTTTCATTTTCCTGTCACCATGTTGCTATTCTAGAATTCAAGCCCTCTTCACAGTGCAAATATAAAAAGGATCTAAGTCAGGGTTTTATGGCTATCTTTTGATAAAATATCTTCTATTTTAATATTCATTATAAAAGTACACTAAAAAGTTACTTTAGAGCTCTGTTAAAAGAATTTACTTTTTTACATATAGAATAATGTACACCCAACTCTAAAAGTATATCTGAGGAAAGCTATTACTATGACCCCAAATATTTCTAGCTTATTTTATTATTATATTGATTTTATAATACATGTATTCAGTGATGCTCTCTGATAATTCTGCATTGCAGTGTCTCACCAATTACTCTAAAGAAAATGCAAGGGAACTGTGTATCTCCAAGGAGTTCTTATTGTGCAAATCACCAAGTTTTCAATGTGAGCTACTATTACAAAATTTTCATTTTACTTTTAAACTCTGGTATGCTAAATTCTCTTATGATCGACATGTGGAGCTTTTATGAGGCAAATAATGAGAGATGCTGAAAATTAACTTGTAGGTAGTCTGATTTTAAAAGTGATCATTTCCTCTTGTAATAACATTTCCAATGCCAATTCTAGGTTTTTATGGAATAGTGTGAAGTAACGCTGACTGAATACATCCAGTTGTGATGAATCGACTGAATGCATGCCAAACCAAGAACACAGACTCTCGGTACTGAGTTTGACTGTATCTACTATCTTCATGTAGTGCGCATGACGAAGCTGCTAGTTATAGTTACAACCCAGGAATACAGTGGGATCCAGGCATAGCTATGATCTTTGATTGCAGGTATAGTAGTAGTACAGAAATATAAAATAATGGAAATTTGTTTCTCATTTAAACAAAAATATTTACTCTTTTCATTAGTAAATCATTCTTTAAAATATATCTATTTCTCCTCTGAACATTTAGCTGAGGAACAACAGGCAATTTTCAAAGGTTTGTTGCTGACTCTTCAGTACAGTAAGTCTGGTTATAAAGAGCACATGGCAACACTAGCTCATTTACATTCACTGCTAAGAAACTTGTCCTCATCCAGTTGTAATGTCCAGTCCAGCAGAGAAAGGTTTGGCATCCGTGTGCTTTTGTTCTTTTCGGGCATCACTTCCTGCTTGATTTTCATTCTTGGAAGAAAAATATCATCAGCTGATGTCCTCGGGTTTTATGACATGATGTGAAAGAGAACAGGGTCAGAGATTAGCTGCTGCCATGGAGTGAGTCTGAGGCTGGGTCTCCAGGCAGGTCTCCCTTCTTGCCAGGTGAGTGTCCCATGGGCTGCATAGGAAACTGGGAGGGAGGCACCCAGGACACTGACACGCAGAGCCTTATCCAGAGATGGGTCATTTGATCAGCTGAGCACCCCCCTCTCTGCCTCAGCCACACCCCTACTCACTCCCCTATACATTGATCTTTTGTGCTCATGGCTACAAAACTTACAGAAACCAGTTCACAAGGAAAAGCAGAGAACTTGGCCAAAAGGTACAAATGACATGTGCCACATGTCATTGTCTTATGCTGTCTTCTGAGCTACTGTCATCTGTTGATAATCTGTCGAGGATGCATACATTATGCTCTTCATAGCAGAGTTCTCCTTTGTTCCTCTTGAAAAGCTTTTGCGATGTTACATTTGCAAACAACTTTATCAGAAGTAGAGTTTGATGTCAGCCAAAAGAGTTAGAAATTTCAGCCTACCTCTCTTGAATTGCAAACCTACCTGAAAGTGGAAAGTTTTCCTCTGGCAAATGATTACTTACTTACTTTGAAAAGTGGACAATTTTTTTTTTTTTTGGATACACCTCAGCCCTTCAGAAAGTACTTCAAACTAAAGGAGGAGAACTAGCTTCCTATTGTGCCTACACAAAATATTCTGCTAAAGTTGAGAGCAGCTCCAAGTGCAAAAGTAAATATTTGTGCTAAGGGCACACTGCCAGGAGCACTCTTAAGACCTCTTCAATTTACTCATTTTATAGTATCTGACTCTTTAAAACAAGTCTTTTGAATTATGAAAATGGCAAGTAAGGGAAAGGAAGTTCACATCAGAAAATACACTTTAGAAAAAGTACAGGATATTTTGGTGATGATTTGCTACATATTTCATAACTTAGATCAAGTAAGTGTTTGTTCAGTATTCACAGTAATTTCAGAGAAGAAATATTCATGTCTATAAATCTTCAATCTATTGCATTTTCAACATTTTTCTGTACATTTACAAAATTTCATCGGTCAGAGCTTTTCTGTAGAATTCTTTAATGTTGATTCAGCTTTTCCCTCTCTGGATCCAGTTATGCCTTCAAGGTCGGCTGCAGGATTCCTTTCTCAATGAGGTGAGTCTTCAGGGTTTTATATATATTTAACTGTTGTTCTGGTTGAAGCACCAACAACTGCTGTAACACTTTGCTGGGATTTGGACCCCTGATAACAAAGCGAAAAATAAAGTTCATGCTACTTTAAGAGAGCCAAAGAAAGCATACACCCACAATTTAAAGTAAACCCTGCATTTAAGTGCAGAGGATCAATCTTTACAGAATCGAAACAGCTCTTGATCAGAGCTCACTTTAACGTCCAATGTTAGTGTCAATAGCAGGAAAGTAAATCCAAATGATTTTCCATTCAGAGGCATACAGTCTAGATATGGTAACAATGCACAAACACAAAACCCAGGAACAAATACTGGGCAATACAGGGGTGCAGATCTGAGCTCCACAAAAAGCCTCAAAAGGGCACCCTGCGAATTAGAGGTGGGGATGGGTAATGAATCCTGAGATTGACCAAGACACAAAAACTATCCTGTAAGGAAAGGACTGAAATTCCTGGTGGGGAAGGGTACTAAGATATTCTTTCACTTGTTAGATTCAAAGAAATTTCAGACAATGGAAGGTATTTTGTTGAAGAAACCCCCCAGGGAACTAAGAAGGTTCAAGAGGCAGGACACATGGATTCCGAGCCTAGCCCTGAATTCCTGCCTGGCATCACCAGTAGGTGCCACAGCCTTTGTTCAGAGAGTCTTAGGTAAACTCCACTATAAGAAACAAAATAACAGCGGCTCTGCTCTAGGTGAAAGGGGGAGGAGGAGGAGGAGAACGCTGCCTTCCTCACCCACTGCCCCCAGCAGTCCCGGTGGGGAGGAGATGAGCCAGGCAGAATCCAAGTGCCCAAGGCCAGTGAGGCGATGCTCTCTGCAGCCAGCACAGGGCCCTGTCCTCAAGGGCTCCCTTTGGGTGAGCGCCTCCAATGCTCCTGCTCCAGCCCTTGTCTTCCCACCCTTCACTGGTGCACTGAGTCGGAAAAGGCCAGAACAGCACTCCTGCCCTCCCGCCTGTCCCTGTTGCGACACCCCCTGAGCTCTAGAACTCAACCACTTATAAACTGGAGATCGCTTGTGTGATATTCTGAAGTGCCATTTTGTCAAATTCAGAATGAACCTAATTCAGATTTCAATGTATGTGTATAATCCTTTGACATTTCTACAGTCTGCTTGAATAGAAGAGTGTGGTTTATTTTTTGTGAAGAGCAGCTTGTAAAATCCAATGGGAAAAAGACATAAGTAACATTTGAAGAATGGTACAGAGAAAGACATTTACAGGGGTAATTAAATTTATGACTTATAATAAAAACTGTTCAGTTCAAATGGAATTATCGGAAGTAGACGATCTAGCAACAAAGAAATGCCTCCTACATAGTGATCTCACAAGGACAATCTTGGATTTCAAAAATTGCACAGTCCTCAGATGCAGCTATCCCAGGGGCCACCCTCCTGCAGATGCCATGAAACTGCAGCCACATGTCTTTCACAGCCCCAGTCTACTCAAGTCAGGACACAGCTTGTCTAATATTTCTTCAAAAGATTCAGCAACTTCATAACATAAACCCCAAGTAAGGGCCCACAAAGCAAAGGAAGGCTTTTCTAGCAAGTTCAGCTAAATGCAAAATTGTCAGCAGGTGCTCCCGGCTGGCTGCATCCTGGCACTGGCATTGTATTTCTAATAGTCTAAATATTTGCTTTCAAATGGCATGCAACATGGCTCAGCATGACTTCTCTCTCCTGGGAGAAAAGCAGGTTCAAGAAGAGAAGAGAAGAGAAGAGAAGAGAAGAGAAGAGAAGAGAAGAGAAGAGAAAAGAGACGAGAAGAGAAGAATAAGTTAATGCCCTCAAAGCTGACATCTGCTGAAAACAGAGTCCTGAGGGCTTAACTACTAACGGCTAGTACTCAAATATATCAGTTAATACATTGCAGGAATAGACTGAATACTCCAAATAAAAAGACAAAGATTGTCAACTGCTATAAAAAAACAAACAAATCCAGCTATATGCTTGTTGGAAGAGAAAAGAAAAACATACTTTCAATACAAGGATAAAAGGATGCTAAAAAATAAAATGATGGACAAAGAAATATATGCAAACACTAACCAAAAGAGGCTGATGTAGCTGCTCTAATAGCCAACAAAATAGCCTTAAGCAAGCAGTTTATAAAGATGGACGTTTTATAATGGCATTCAGCGTGGTTCAGCAGGGAGATGTGACAGGCCTATGTGTGCACTTAATGCAAACTCAAAATATATAAAGCAAAAACAACGGAAAGAAATAGGTAAATTTACAATTATAGTGGGAGACTTTTTGACAAAATTCTCTCTTTGAAACTGGGGAATAAGGGGACAGAAAAAAACAAAACAAGATCAGTACAGATTTCGCTAAACTTCCCCCAACTGACACATACGATGCACCGACTGGAAACGACAGAATGCACGTTTGTTTCCTGTGTGCCCAGAACGAGTTCCTGAACAGACGATGGACTGATGTAAAAAGCAAGCCCCAACTAACGCTGAATACTGAAATAATAGAGTATGTTTTCTGACCATAGTGAATTAAGGCAAAACCCAACAAAGGAAGGAGAATGAGAAAAACCTCCATTTGTTTGGAAATGAATCAATACACTTCTAAATAATCCACATGTCAAGGAAGATATAATACTGGAAATCAGAAAACATTTGTAATGGAATAATGAAAATACAAATACAACATGTAGGATGAGAATAAAGCAGTACTTTAGGGGAAATTTATAATCATAGGTGAGTATATTAGACAAGCAGGCTGAAAATCAATAATGTAAGCTTTATCTCTAGAAGCTTGAGAAGGAATAGCAAAGTAAACCTAAAGAAAGATGAAGGAATGAAAAATGAGAATGGATATCAGTGAAATGAAAAACAAGTATACAATAAAGTTCACAATGCCAGAATTTGAGTCTTTGAAATGATTAATGAAACAGATAAATTAACAACTACTCAAGAAAAATACAAGTTCCTAAAAACACTACTCAGGAAAAATAAGAAGCGTTAATACAAAAAGTCTCATGCTGTTATGGGTATATATTTAAAATGTGTATTTAGGGCCCAGCTGGTGTAGCTCAGTGGATTGAGCGCGGGCTGGGAACCAGAGGGTCCTGGTTCGATTCCCAGTCAGGGCACATGCCTGGGTTGCGGGCCAAGCCCCCAGTGAGGGCCATGTGAGAGGCAACCATACATTGCTTTTTCTCCCTCCCTTCTCCTCTCTCTGAAAATAAATAAATAAAAAATCTTTAAAAAAATTTTAAATGTGTATTTAGGGATATATAAATACAAGTTTCATTCCAAATGAGTCTATGAAGGAAATCCATGGTTTCTTAGGCACTAGTAGAAAACAGAAAATGAAGTTAACATGTGGCTAGCTTTCACACCCCAAAGGGGCATTTCAGGGCAGGCCTAAAATATTAAGTTTTAAAAACAAGAAGACACCACCCTATAGGAAACAGCAACGCCCCTCCGTTCACCCTACTCCACCCACACAACCATAGCCCCCTGGCTGGCTTTATTTTTCTCAGTGGCACTTGTAACCACGTAACAAGCTATATTTATTTGTTTATTGTACACTTCTTCCCCTTCTCTTTCCAACTCTCCAATAAGAACGTAAGCTCTCAGGGCAGGGACTTGGTTTGTTTTCTCCTTAGCTACATTCATGCCTCAAACATTACTCAACACATACAGGCCCTCAATCAATAATTGGTGAACTGAGTGAAGTACTGTGTCCGCCTTTTTTATTCTTTATATTCACCATCATTGCCATACCCACAATTGAGAAATTAAATCTTCTGATGTTCTAATCTAGTACCATCCATAGCAAACGGACTTTAACTTGGCCCTGAAAAGACCATAAGACATACTATTTTTTTCAGTTCAAATGTACATAAAATACCAGCCAAGATGGAGGCGTGGGTAGAC